>JAPQWV010000035.1:3367500-3582500 GCA_027422505.1 Craterostigma plantagineum
AATTTCTTAATTTCATTTTTAGCTGCCATTTTTCCCACGTCGCTATCGTCGGAGAAATTCGACAGTCTAGCCAAATAGTACTGATCAGATAATTTGCAGAAAGGGTAGCGACCAGCTTTCAAGACAAAATTACCCTTCTAAGTAAATTCCCAGATGAGATCTAGTGGGGTCACTATGTGTCCCGCTTGGCACCAGCCACCTAGACAGAACTTACTTACACAGTCTATTACCACGACTTGCCAAAAAAACTCTTCCGTAACGATAAACCTTTTCGATATCCTTTCTGATGTGGAAGATCAGACAAAGCTGCAACCACAGAGCATAATTGGAATATCAATCAGGGTTGGCTCTGATACCACTTGTTGCGTAATGGACAGCGTAACGAAATTGGAAATGACTGTGAGGATAAATGGACACGAGAATTTACGTGGAAAACCCCTTTTTAACTTGGGAACCACGGGTGAGGTAGAAATTTATTACTGGGGTAAACAGGGTTACAACCTCTCAATCTATAAAGGAGAAAACTCTCACTATCTCTCTTTATAGTCGGAGCAAATACCGAACAAACCCTCAATTTTTCTCTACCCTCTATTTCTTTCCTCTCTCTCTATTTTATTGATTTTGGTTTTGATGATGATTTTTACAATGAGCTTAACAAGCCTATTTATAGGCTAGAGCTTAAGCTAAATGACAATAATAATTATGTCATTGCTTAGCTCATTTATACATATATTATTAATATAATAATAGTATTAGTTGAAGTGGGTGGGTGGATTACTGCACCAACCCACTCAACCCATCAATAGCATATACGGCAGCAAGGACCAACAAGGAGCTGAAAGCTGGGCTACCCTTCCAAGCTCGCTCACAAGGTGTTCGATCAATTCCCTCAACGAAGAATAAAGATATAATCCGCCAATTTTAGGGAAAATACGATGTTTTGTCCGCGTTGTATCAATTCTTCGTTGTGTTTAATTCATCCTATGAGTAGCTAAATCCCGTAGTGTTTGAGACTAGATGAACCCTAGCGACATCGTATGCATGTTTTAAGTATTGTTATTTTGGCTACTGTTATGACTCGTTTACGAATTATATTATTGTTTTGATTATGTCTATGTGATTAAGATAATTGTTGGGAAATTGTACGCTACGCTCGAGAGAGGGGCGAACGATTAGACCACTCGTAGACGAGCGGAATAAATCCATCGCTAGAGATAGGTTGGGCTATCCCGTCAGATTAGAGTCAAATCTAATAGAGAGATTTATCGTATTCTAATGCGGTCTTCGGTTAAGTAGTTAGGGAAGCTTGCCCGGCTACTTAATTCGTAGATTAGTTGTTTACGTTTATTTTATAGTAAGGCGCAGTTTCGTCAGCTATAGAGACTCGTATGCATGTTGAAGAAATCTCCACGGTCTAATAATAGTAATGTTCATGTATAATAGATATTCGCTTCGGTCGAGCTAGGGGGATTCAAGTCTCAAATACGTTCGCTTTTATAAATCGTTCCAACTCCGTTATCGCTATTTTATCATATTTTTATTTTTGTGCTTGTCGTTTATAGTTTATCGTCATTTATATTTTTATCAAACCAAAATATTTACTAGAATATTTAAACGACGGTTTTCTAAAGTATATAGTTCCTTTGGGTTCGATACTCGAATATTTGCCATTTCTATACTATTTTCGATAGGTACACTTGCCTGTTGAGCGTAGTTAGTTCGTCGATATTCGTTTTATTTTATTACTCGATCCGCTCGATCAGTTCTACTATTCACACCCCCTTATACCACTCTTTACACCCTAAACACTTGATTTTGTAATAAATATTTTAAATAATCACATGATTCAACAAAATATATTTTATTAACTTATTTTCCATTACATCAATAATATTAATTACATGGCCTATTCAAAAATTATTAATTAAGTCATTTTAACAAATGACACATTTAGAACTAGCAATAATGCTCGTGGCCCGTGGGCCGGCCCGCCCCACCCTGGTACTGTCAAATGGGCCCGCGAGCTGCGGGCCTGCCTTTGACGGGGCAGCTGCCATTTCTCAGACCCACCAGAGGGCGGGCCTATGCAGGTGAGCCCGCGTCGGCCACGGGTAGGCCCGCCAAATATCAAATAATATTCTTTTTAATGAAATTAATATATAAATGAACTATATAGGTTTTTTTATATTTTTTGAGATCCAATTTTTAATTTAATCAAATTTAATAACATAAATAAATTTTTAATAAAGAATTTAAATTTGATTAGGCAACTTCATTAGTTTATTCTAATGTTTTTTATTTTCTTTATATAATTTTTTTACATTTTTTAGGACGGGTCGAGCCCACCAGGGCCGCTACCCGCCAGTCGGGCGGGCGGACTACAATTTCAAAGGCCCGCTAGAGGGCAGGCCTATGCAGGTAAGCCCGTGCGGGCTGCGGGCAAGCCCGCCAAATATCATAACATATTTTTGTTAAAAAAATTAATATATAAATGAATTATATAGGTTTTTTATATTTTCGAGAACCAATTTTTAATTTAATCAACTTTAATTACAAATAAATTTTTATTAAAGAATTTATATTTAATTAGGATTTCATTAGTTTATTTTAATTTTTTTATATTTTGTATATATTGTTTTGCTTTTGTTTCTAGAACGGGCCGAGCCCATCAGGCCCGCTACCCGCTTGTAGGGCGGGGAGGGCCTTCATTTACCGTGCCCGCCAGATAAAATTGCATTTTTAATTGGCAAGTAGTTATTTAATATCATTTTACATATTACTTAAAATATTAACATTAAACTCCTTTTTTTCCTTTTTATATAGGGTATGTAATTAGTAAATAATTAATGTTTACTCTACATATTAGTTAGGGGGTGTAAATAGAAAAAAGGTGGGTGCCAATAGAATTTCCCTACATTAATCAGTAATTATTTGTTGCCTGTCGGTGAGGAACATGATAAGTTTGGTGACAGTGTGGGGTTGAAAATTTAAGAAAATTTTGAGGGGGATGGCTTACCAAGCATGTCGTACCCGTTTCTAATCTATACTCTTACTTAATCGGCGACAATGGGTTAGAAACTTTTTTTTATGTATCTATTAACCAATCAGAAGTTTTCCCCAATTAATAATTGACATAAAATAAAAAAAGAAGCTCATGTATTAATTAGCTTTTACAATTAAAAATAATCACTCACTACCTTGCATTATATATTGTCACATTTACCCTTCTATTTTTAGTAATTATTGTTTAAATGATTTATATATTATATAGCATGCATATGAGTGGACAATTTAGACAAGTACGTATTATTGCAAAATCGAACAATTAATACCCATTGTGGCACCTAAACAAATTATTCAAAATAGTGAGGATTAAGTTTAAACTAGTAATTCAGCACATTCCATGCACGTGCTTAATAAAATATAAAACTAAAATTTTAAATAGTATGTAATTTAATTTTATATTTGTCTTTTGAATAGCCTATATTTTATTTAGTGTTCTTTATATTATTAAGATGAAATTAAACAATTGAATGGTTTCTTTTGTAAATTTATCTTTTATTTAAAGCAATTCAAAATCGTAGTTTATATCAGTTTTTAGTAGTGTTTTTAAAAAAAAAACATAGATTAGAACGTGGGTCGATCGTCTCTTTGAGGTTTTCAAAGGTGGATTAGAAGTGGGTTCATTTTTTCTATTTTATCTTAATTATTAATTGTAGAGAATATGATTGATGACAGTAGTGATTTACCAATTGACGGTTTTTATCATGTGCTCCCACTTAATTTAAGAGGATTATAGATAGTCCACAAATTCCCACAAAATTATAGAATATTCAATATACATATATCTACTTGTGTTACTAGTGTATATATCTAGAGGTTTGCTATGGTGCCCACCTACCGTGAGCACCATAAGCATATCTCTCAGTTTTTGGCAATTTTACGATTCCAACATCGCTAGCACCTCCGTAGACCCTCCCATATTCATTGCTAACCTAAATCGCCCTCTCTAACACATTAAATTTTAAGAAAATTTATTATTTATTATTCGCATGTGGACGACAAACCGAGGTGATGATTTCTTAAAAATTAACGTGTTGGAGATGACAATTAGGTTAGCAATGGATATGAGAGGGTCTACGTAGGTGTTGGCGACGTTCGGAATCGTAAAACAAAAAATTGAGAGATTTGCTTATGATGCTCATGGTGGTTTCTCACGGTAGGTGGGCACCATAGCAAACCTCTATATATCTATACTCTTATATAAAATAGCCTAGGGGGATAGAAACTGTAAATTGATCAGTCAAAATTGACCAATCAAAATTTTGTACTTTAATTACTATTAAAAAAACCTATTAAATCATATTAACTACTTCATTCTATTTTAGCATATCAATTATTTGAATTGTACCACGAAACTTTAAAACTCATAATAACCAACTCATTCTATTTTTAGTATGTAATTTATTTATTTCCACTAATAATTGATTTTATATTTTTGCACACACGTAGGGTTTGCTAAAAGTACTAGTATATATATATATATAGAATCTATATATATATATATATATATATATATATATATAGATATATATATATATATATATCTAGGGTTGGCGGGTACAAAACATGTTCTTGCACCTTCCAACAACGATTAATTGCATAGAAAATTTCAGATTTTAATATCTTTCACAACTTTATATTCATTTTTCCATCCATCATTATATTAAATTACATAAACAGCTCAAGGAAATCATGGACTCTATTCATCATACTCTGTTAGGATCGGTTTACGCGTTTAGAGGGGGTGAATAAATGCTTGACGCCTTTTTGGTAGTTAACCGGTTAGGGCTAATACCAGTGCTTGATTTTTCTCTGTGTGTTATTTGCGGAAGCTTGAAGGTCGGTTATGAATCAAAACCGATTATCAGTGTGAAGTGTTAGTGTGTGTGTGAACAAGGATACCAATTTGTTTCTGGAAGTTCGGAGTTAAATCTCCTACGTCTCCCCTTCTTCCTCGCGAGGAAGGTTCACTAGACTTCAGTTATACGCTCACAGTACACCTACCCGGCTGCCCTCAGCCTTATCTAGTGAATCCCTAGGCAGTCGTAAGATACAATGCACCTACTTCAACAGCTTTTTACAGTCCGTCGGAAAAAGAATAACTCACTTACTTAACCTAACCGGTTATTGTACAGTGAGGACAACACTTTCTAATTACTTGCTTTGTTTTTTAATCTCGTCTATTTGATTTCTCGTGGTTGTGTTGTTGTCTTCTTCAGTGTTTCTTCTATGATATATATACTTGTTCGTTGATGAAGAAGACCGTTGTGAAATGGCTCCAAGTGTTGGACTGTGCATTAAATGCACTTTACCCAAAATGGGTACTGTCCGGTCTTGAATGCAGTTCATACTGTCCCATTTGCTTTTTCCATTTTAAGCTTGGCTTGACTTCGACATGGCTCCTCATGGCAGCCTTGCATTAAACACTTCATCATTCATTATCCCGCCTTGCGTAAACTTGAATCTTTGTATACGTGGCACGTTGATAGCTGAACTCCGGTCTTGGCACTTGTTGGTCCGATATCTGAGTTCCGGTCTTTGCTCAGGGCAGGTCCGGTGTATGTATTTCGGTTTGAGGCACGTTTGTGACCTTCTTACTAATGTCCAGTCTTATGTTCTTCTGATTGATATCCGGTCTTTTCCACACATGTGATTTCCTGACTGGCATCCGGTCTTTTACACACATGTCATCTGCTGACTGGCATCCTGTCTTTTAGTCTTCTTCTAACCAGTATACTTAATCAAGTTTAGACAATCTCCTTCTGACTGATATCCGGTCTTTTAGTCTTCTTCTAACCGGTATTCTTAATCAAGTTTGGACAATCACCAAAACTGTTTAATCTGAATTCTTGATTCACGATTTCTAACAATTTCCCCCTTTTTGGTGATTGTCAAAACTTACGAAGCAGAAAGGTATTTATTATATCAAAGGAATTTTGATACATAAACTACCATCTATTACAACCGTTGTTAGCCTATCTATTCCTTAGATATGCTACGCTTCTTCGATCTTCCGGTTGATGGCATCGTCTGGTCTGTCTGGTACGTCCCGGTCTGCCTTCTGCTTCCCCTTAGTGCTGCCGTAGCTCCATCTGCCCTTTCTCCTCAGCTAGCGGCACTCTTTTTCCCACAGCTTCTTACAACCGGTATCATAGATACGCGACATTTCTTCGATCTTCCGGTTGTTGGCATCCCAGCTCTCTCTGGTACGGCCGGTTTGCCTGCTGCTTCGTTCAATACTGCCATCTTCCCTTTCGCCTCAACTGGCATTGGGCAGTACTCTTCTTCCCCCTTTTTGACAATCACTTGTCCAGTATGAGGGAAGGTAGTCATTGCGCAAGAGAGCCATCATTACCGTTGTTCTCTCCTTCTGAAGCACAATGAGACCGGTAGCTCTGCAACTGCGCTCAGTGTTGACGAAACACTTAAAGGTCTGAAGAAATCTTCTTCAGAGCCGTCCAGTCTTAGCAGTGCTCAGAGCTCCGGTATCCCCGGTACCCACGCCTTGTCGAGGGTTTCTTCGAGGAGTCGGATGTTGCTTCGAGGTGATTCTTTGCTTGTTTCTTCCTCGTAAAGCGCAACGAATCCGATAGGAGCCGGTATCCGGGTATACGCCTGGCATGGCATTCAATCCCGGGTGACCGGTTCCTTTTCCAATCCCGTTTCTTGGTAGATTCTCGACCCTTGGCTTTTCAGCCGCTCGGCTACTACGCTGTTTCTTGGTGTGTCGATGGTCTACAAGGGATTGGTGGGGCGCCATCTTCTCCTTTGGGTCCTTGTAGTGTCAGGATGGATCGCCCGGTCCGCAGCATCTTTTGTTCAGCTCTGTATGGGAAGCTGAGGACTGGGTACATCTTCTCCAACTCGTCCAATCCTCAGAGAGCATCCCAGAGCTCGCCTTCTGTGCCGTCGGACTTGTTTTAGAAAGCCTGCTAATCCAAAGCAGCGTCTTTGTAGTTTCGTTTGACCGCCACAAGGTCTTTGAATGCCCTAATGGGTGGATCTGGATCCAGTTTGTAGATACCGTCTTGAGGTGATTAGATAAGAAAACTGGACTTGTACTTGTTAAAACTTTTTCTGGTTGGAGGCTTATCCTGACTGAGGGTGGTGGATGTTTCGGTGGTTTAGGCATTTTGAGCTTAATTGATGTTGAGTGGCTGGGAGTTTGAAGAAGGTCATGAGGTCTTTAAGTAGCCGAAGAATTTCCTGTCGATTTGTGTCACGGGTGCACAATATTCTAGACCATGCTTATCTTCTTTTCAGTGCGTCGGAACTTTACGTCTTGTCCGGTGACAGAGATTCGTTGATGACATGACTATTCACCTTCTCAAATAACCTGCAAGTTTCAAGGCCATCTGTACTAGACCAATAATATGTGCATTGATGAGGCACAGTTATCGAAGAGGCTCGGTCTTTATCCGCCCAGAAGGGATCATATGTTTATCCATTGGTCAGTCATGGATAGTTCCGGTTTCAGAAGGGCTTTAAGATAACTCAGATACTTAGACGAAGAGTAGGTTTTGCTTTGGGACACGGTCTGGTGTAGTTGTGCGTAGTTCAACGGTTTTTCATTCCCATACCCAGTCTCTCCTTCCTGATTGCACCTCCTTCGATTATCTTCACCAGTTTGACATCCTTGGTACTTGAGTTCCAAGAGCTGGGTGAATCTTCCATACATTCCCTGTATTGCACCTTTTGTGGATGATTTCATCTTCAGAGAGTATTTCAACCTTGTATGGTTGTAATTTTTGAGCGTTTCCCCTTAGTTGTCTTTCTCCGGTATGAACTGCCGGTTTTGAAGAGAACTTCCGAACTTAGTTGATCTCAAGACTGATTCAGTTTCTTTTGGTGAGTTCCCCCTTAGTTTGTATTTCCAACAGTTATTTCGATTAGTCGCCAGACTGATTTGATCTTCCCTTGAAAGCTATTTGGTTTTCTGTGAGTATTTTTTCCTTCCACTTGAAGCGTTCCCCCTCAGTTGACTCCTTTAGGTGTAAACTGCTTGTGACACACTGCCCCGGTTTCTTTTAGATAGATATCGCGCTTTTTGAAACCGGTTGGCTCCTATATTGCTCGGTTCTCCCAGTTCGGAACTTCCTCTCTGGGGTCTTGTCGGATTGCTATTAGTTTGTTATTTTGATCATCTGTTGTGCTCTTGCCAAACACCCGATTCCCTTTCTTTGCTGCATTTTTACCTAAACTTGCCAGCAGATAGGTGACTCACAGCACATGCTATGGTCCTCAAAACATAACATTAGTGCATGGCTTAGAATGGACAGTTTCTATCCACTTTTCATTCATTCATACTGGTGATGAAGGTGGATCATTATCGAGATTGACTCCAACAATTATAGAAAGATTTGGGGTCTTAGATGATTTATTTCTTATTTCATGAACTCACCTGTAAGCTCTTGCTTGTACCAGTTCAGATAGTCGCTCTTATTGGTTCCTCATCCGGTTAGTATAGTTAAATCTTAGTTCTAGTAAGACAGTCTAATTATCTTTACATTTTTACCTTGATACCTATCTCAAAGGTAAATGCTAACTTGGCACATGGTTCGATCTCAGCGAGAGTCTTTTTCTCCCTGGGCATTTGCCGACAGGATCTGCTGTCTAGTAATTAGTAGAACCGGTTGAGTTCCTGCATGCATTCCTGCGAGAACAGATAGAGTCCCTTGTACCCAAGTCTCTTTGGGTCCGGTTAGGGATTAGTACCTTAGGTATCCATACTCGAATTATCCTAATGTGTCTACCGGTTATAGGGTCAACAAGATACCTATATTTATTATTCTTGTTTTGAGACCCGTTTTTGGGTCTTCTGTAGCCTTGTGTTCCTGATTTTGTATCGTGGGCATTCCCCCTTGGTTGTTGAGGTCTTCTTCTTCGTGAATCGTGGTTCACTCCGGTATTCCCCCTTGATTGTTGGGGTATTCCCTTCTGTGAAGTGTTTCTCACGTTATTCCCCCTTACTACCTGAGGTGCTGTCCTTGCGTAGGACATCGAGGGATTGTAGCTATGTTTCGCTCCAGTTTCCTTAAGCCTGTTCATAGGAACAACAGAGACAGGATTATAGTTTGTGGGACGAACAAAGTTGATCACCTTTGAGGTAGTTGGTTGTGTGGATGTCGTTGCCTCATCGATGTTAACTCTTTCGCTGTATCCAAGTCCGGTTCGGTCACCAGCATCCCTTAAGGATTCTTGAAGACATTGAAATGTCTCTGTTGACTTAGTCCATGACTGGACCAAGGCGGTTAACTTTTTGTTTTCTGAGGCATTCTTTTCAGCTGCCTCTTTGAGTTTGAGGTTTTCTTCCTCTAGATGAATGATCCTTTCAAAAAGAGATCTGGTATCTTCTTGCGCTGGTGCCTTTCCTTTTTCTGTCATTTTTAACTTCTCGTTTAGTTTCCAGTACTCATCAGCCATGTTCTGAAGAGCATCTAGAACTTCTTCATAGGTGAACTTATTTTCTGGATCTGATTGATCTCCCATCAGACAGATAAGTTCTGGTTCATTTCCGTGATTGCTCGGTTCATCCTCAAAGCTTGATTCATCGGAGTCGGTATCATCCCATCTGTGGGTGTCTTTATTAGTCGTGGAGATTTGTGCCTCCTTCCTCCTTAGGTGTTGGTTTGCCTCCTCTTTGGGGTCATTATCGGTTTTGAGTCCGGTCCTATCACATTTAAACCGAATGTTAGCATTATTGCTTAGTTCACTTTGCTTAACTTGTGTCATACTGAATGATTTTCCATCTTCCAGTGCTTCTGCTGGATTTTGCTTGAGCTCGCAGATTTCTTGGTTTTCGCCAAGTTGACCTAATTTGATCCATATTTCCTTAGCAGTCTTGCCCGTCATAACTTGTCTGAATATTTCTATGTCCAGAGTTTTGAATATAATATTTTTGGCAATATTATCAAGATTTGTCTTTCGTCTTTCTTCTGCTGACAGCTCGTATCTTTCCTTCGGAACTTCTCTTAATTCGTTAGGATAAACAACATGTCTTACGTTGACTTTGTTGAACACGAACGGTCCATTTTCCAGTACATCGATCATTTCATCATCTTGCGCATAAAGGTAGGTCATCAACCTTATTTTCCACTCAAGAAAATTTTCCCTGCTAAACATAAGAAGCTGATCTGATAAAGTCATGGTTAGTATAGGAGAAATATCAAGCAAACCCGCTCTGATACCACTTGTTGGGATCGGTTTACGCGTTTAGAGGGGGTGAATAAACGCTTGACGCCTTTTTGGTAGTTAACCGGTTAGGGCTAATACCAGTGCTTGATTTTTCTCTGTGTGTTATTTGCGGAAGCTTGAAGGTCGGTTATGAATCAAAACCGATTATCAGTGTGAAGTGTTAGTGTGTGTGTGAACAAGAATACCAATTTGTTTCTGGAAGTTCGGAGTTAAATCTCCTACGTCTCCCCTTCTTCCTCGCGAGGAAGGTTCACTAGACTTCAGTTATACGCTCACAGTACAACCTACCCGGCTGCCCTCAGCCTTATCTAGTGAATCCCTAGGCAGTCGTAAGATACAATGCACCTACTTCAACAGCTTTTTACAGTCCGTCGGAAAAAGAATAACTCACTTACTTAACCTAACCGGTTATTGTACAGTGAGGACAACACTTTCTAATTACTTGCTTTGTTTTTGAATCTCGTCTATTTGATTTCTCGTGGTTGTGTTGTTGTCTTCTTCAGTGTTTCTTCTATGATATATACTTGTTCGTTGATGAAGAAGACCGTTGTGAAATGGCTCCATGGACTGTGCATTAAATGCACTTTACCCAAAATGGGTACTGTCCTCATGGCAGCCTTGCATTAAACACTTCATCATTCATTATCCCGCCTTGCGTAAACTTGAATCTTTGTATACGTGGCACGTTGATGGCTGAACTCCGGTCTTGGCACTTGTTGGTCCGATATCTGAGTTCCGGTCTTTGCTCATGGCATGTCCGGTGTATGTATTTCGGTTTGAGACACGTTTGTGACCTTCTTACTAATGTCCAGTCTTATGTTCTTCTGACTGATATCCGGTCTTTTCCACACATGTGATCTCCTGACTGGCATCCGGTCTTTTACACACATTTGATCTGCTGACTGGCATCCGGTCTTTTAGTCTTCTTCTAACCGGTATACTTAATCAAGTTAAGACAATCTCCTTCTGACTGATATCCGGTCTTTTAGTCTTCTTCTAACCGGTATTCTTAATCAAGTTTGGACAATCACCAAAACTGTTTAATCTGAATTCTTGATTCACGATTTCTAACGTACTCCAAAATTCCAAACACGAAATCCCCAATAATACGACGAAATCAAAATCCCCCCAAAACTCGACTTATAATATAATAATGACGATGATGATGATGTGCTTGAAGAACCCCAAAATGAAATCTTGGTAGGGGAAAACCTCATACAAATAATACCACCTTTTTTTTAAAGAAAACTTGCATTCTATCTAAAATGCATAGAAACAAATGTGAACAGTAAGTAAGGCAACACATGAATCCACGACAACTTCGTATCATCACACTGTATAAGAAAGATATATATACCAACGAGCTTTCTTTGCATGCATTGGGTCTTGGCACCAAATAGTTGTGGTGACCAAAACGATATTGGGTTTAAAGTCGAAGGACGTAAACGTAAATAACCGTATCTTCGTGTCTCAGCCCCTACAACAGATTTGATGATCAACCTTATCAATTAGGTACAAATTTTATCTGCTTCCGTCTTCACCACCACACAATATATTGTCCTGCGATTTTCAATTGGCCCATTTTTTATTTTATGATCTTTTTTGCTCTTTCTTAAAACGGTAATAAGATGCGACGGAAACATCCAACCCATAATATTTATCTGTATATGGAATATCAATTATGATAATAAATCAGTAGATATTACGAGCTTGTGTTGATGGGGTCCCTTCCCGTGCAAAAAAAAAGAAAAAAATTAATAAGATAAAGTGCAATGTAATTACATTTGTGACAGAAATAGGGAACTTTAAGTTCGAATTTAGAGAGATTTCGAATGGTTGAGCGTTCGATTTGGCAATGAAAGGCTTGAATACTGTATTTTTTTCATTTAAGTTATAATTCATGGTAAAGTAGTTAGAATGTTTGAAATGGGATATCTAACCATAAAATTTTGTCATGAATGAAATTTAAGCGTAAATGTCTCATATTATTATAATATTATAAGCGTAAAATATCTCATATTATATAATACTACATTATTAGTATTATTCGAACCACAAAATTTTGTCATGAATGAAATTTAAGCGTAAATGTCTCATATTATTATGATATTATAAGCGTAAAATAATCGCATAGTATTATAATACTATATTATTAATATTATTTTATTAGAGCCACGAGGAGTGGTATAAATAATGTTGATTTATTAATATTATTTTATTATATATTTTTAATAATATGGAGTTGCTGTTTATTTCAGTGACGCGAACCAATCAAGAAGAAATACGACAATTTTTTCATTAAAACCATTTCCATGGAGTAACAAAAATGTCAACAAATGTAGATCAGATCAATCAACGAAGACTATAATTGACTACTGAAAATTCCCAGCCGACAAATAGTTCAAATCGATTCATAAATTACACCACAATCAAATAAATTGTGCTAATTAGAAAGCTGAATTTTGCAATGCGTATGGAGAAATTGGCGTAAGATAATAATTTGCTACCAGAAAAAAGAAGTAACACTTGCAAAAAATGGGCGGTTAAGGAAGTTGCACTTTCAGTTAAAAAAAATAAGAACACGCATAATCATTTTGGATTTTTTCCAGTTATAGTGAAAGAGAACGACAACAAATATTTCTCCAACACAGTCCGATTTAGCAAAGAATTAAATCAACCAAATTTTGTTTAAGGCCCTTGTTAGTTGATCGACACGTGGTGTGTGAATGAAAAGTGCGACAAGTAATAATTAAAACGAATACTAAATTACTGTCACCGACGTGCGATAGGCAGTGGACCTATCGTTTGTAGTGTAGTAAAGTGAGTAAACGAGTATCGAACACGAGGAATAAATCAACTATTAGTAATGACCTATCGACTCGATATTTAACCTAAATAAAATACGCAAATTGTTTGACGACTTAACCTAACAGATCGCTCCTAAATCAACTAGAAATTCAAAGAACACGCTTAGAACTGATATGAAGTTTCAGATGATAAAGATGTGCTCGGGGTTCGAATCCCGCTAGGTGTGATCGCCTAAGACAATGAAATATCGTGCCTACGTGATTCTTGACTAAATCGCAGTAATTTTTCTACCCACTTGCGAATTTGCTGTCGCCCTAAACGCTCGTGGGGATCTAAAATTCAGTAATTACTAATAGCGAGGATCGAGTATTTGCTTTCGCCCTATACTCGAATCCTATCTTCTACGAACGGCCTAATCGTTGTTTAGCTGTCGCCCTAAACGATTGTCCGTACATTCACTTTAACACATAGACATATTAAAGCGAAGAAGCAATTTCATAGAACAATAAATAGTCAGAATACGCAAATCACGATAAACATGTCTTAAGTACGACTAATCCTAGCGTTCATCTAATCCCAAACACAAAAGGGATTTAGCTACGCATGACAGACGAGAAAACAACGAAAGAAATAAAGGATAAAGGCGAAGAATTCATGTTATTGATATACGGATGATCTGCGATGGGAGCGTTGAAGATTCTTCGTTCTTCGTCAAATTGGGCGTGATCTCGTCGATGATCCGTCTCTTGCGCTCCGGGATGCGATTCTCCGTTCTTTTGTGCTAATTTTCGTCTCTAGAGTGATTAGGGTTAATCTCTGGTCAGTTGTGTCGTTTCTGGATCGAATTTGGGCTTTTTATAGGAATTTTCGTATAGGTCACGGCCTGGGCATGGGCCGTCACTGCCGTGACCACCATCGAGCCGACGCGTCTGAGTCTCTGTCACAGGTCACGGCCAAGTGCATTGCACGTCAGGCCGTGACCATCATCAGCGCTAGTCTCTGCCTCGCGTCACGGCTTGAAGCATCACCAATCACGGCCGTGACCATCATCAGCGACATTGCCTCCGCTCTCTGTCCCTCATCACGGCCAGACACATTACGCGTCACGGCCGTGACCGAGGGCAGTGTTACCCCTTTTCGCGCCGTTTTGCCTCGTTTTCGCTCCTTTTCGCCCGAAACTCGTCCTAAGCTCCTTCAACAACAAAACAAGTGTAAATATATCGAACAAATGCATAAATTGATTGATAAAGCTTTATTATACCCCGAATAAATACTACGATAAACGCATTGATTAGTATTTTATTTCAGTTTTTAGATCATATCAGGAAAAAATTTAGTTTGAAGAACCTGATTTCTGCACCACTTCATTATTATGTAGTACATCTTCATTATTCTGGAATAACACAAAACGATCATCCGATATCAGTTAATATACACTTTATAACACTTGTGCAGGACCTAAACACAAGTGTTATAAAGTGTATATGAACTGATATCGGATGATCGTTTTGTGTTATTCCAGAATAATGAAGTGGTAAGAATAATAGAGTGGTTCTGCAGAAACCAGGTCCTTAAAACTAAATCTTTTCCCGACAAGGCCTAAACCCTATTTTAAAACTTTAAAGGGGCCTGATATTAACCCTTAAATCAGCCGTAATACAAACTACGACAACCCAATCATTAAAAATTTAAATTAAACATCATTTTACTATGTCACTATATCTTCCTATATATACACCCTTCTTCCTTCAGATATTTGCATACAATACAACACAGACAAACCCCAAACAGTTAAGAAGCTTCAATCTTTCGTCAATGGGCTCTGAGGGCAAAACGGAGATTTTCTCCATTGAAGACGCCGTGAGAGTTCTTTTGCTGGGCTTAGGCGAAGATATTAACAGAGAAGGTTTAAAGAAAACCCCTTCTCGCGTCGCAAAAGCCTTCAGAGAAGGCACCAAAGGTATGTAATAAAATAATAACAAGAGCTGCTTTTTGCATTATCAGATAAATTATTTTCTTTACCCTATGTACTATTATTAGGTTACGAGCAAAACGAGGCAGAAATCGTCGGCGGCGCGCTGTTCCCTGAGCCAGTACTCGAATCTAATGCCGGCGGCGGCGGCGGCGGTCAAGTGGTGGTTAGAGACATTGACCTCTTCTCTTACTGCGAGTCTTGTCTCATTCCTTTCCAAGTCAAGTGCCACGTGGGCTACGTCCCCGCCGGCGAGCGAGTCGTCGGCCTGAGCAAGCTCGCTAGAGTCGCCGGAGTTTACGCCAAGAGGCTTCAAGAGCCGCGGCGGTTATCCGCCCAAATATGCTCGGCCCTCCATCGGAGCATTAAGCCCGCCGGCGTCGCGTCCTCCTCCTTTGTTCTCATATCCATTTACAGAGTTTTCAACCTTCGGATTTCGAGCCCAAGAATCGTAAGGGCTCGATTGAAGTGTTAGCCACGGCGGGCAGCGGAATTTTCGAGGACAAAAAGGCCGAAATTTGGACTGATTTCCTCGGCCTTCTGAGGTTTTCCGGCAGCGGCGCGTGGCTCGAGGACGACGACGGCGGCGAATCTTGGTGCCCAACTCGGCTTTTGTTATTACAAGGGCCGGCGATACCCTTCGACCCTAAAATGCTCGGCGCAGTTTCTTCAATCCTTTCTTCCCTCGGCGAAGACGGCGACCCACTACGCAAGGAGCTAATAGAAACGCCGGCGTGTTTTCTAAGCTGGCTAATGAACTTCAAACGGTCAAATTTTGACCATCCCATTGCTGTAATAACCTCCGCCGACGGAGGCGGCGTAGGAGGAGAAGGACCCATCTTGTCCGAACTGAACATACCCTTCTTGTCTCAGTGCGAGCACCACTTGCTCCCCTTCCACGGCGTCGTCCACGTGGGCTACCGAGGCGGGTCGAGCGGAGTCGGGTCGGGTCGGAGGTCTCTGCTGCGGGCGGTGGTGGGTTTTTACGGGTTCAAGCTGCAGGTGCAGGAGAGGCTGACGAGGCAGAAAGCTGAGGCGGCGGCGGCGGCGTTCTTGGGCGGCGATGTGATGGTGGTGGCCGAGGCGGCGCATACTTGTATGGTTTCTAGGGGGATAGAGAAGTTCGGCTGCACCACCTCGTCGGTGGCCGTCCTCGGCCGGTTTGCGGCGGAGCCGTCGGCGAGGGAGAGGTTTCTGCAGATGATTGCCCATGCGTCGCCGCCGCCGGAGAGTTCTTGATTTTTTATTTTTTATTTTTTTTTTTTTGAGTGGATTTTGCCTTGTTGTTTCCCGACGTGTGCTGTTGGAATAAATGTAATATTTTTATGGAGATGAATAAGAAAATAATTGTTGGAAAGGACTAGCCAAATATATTGAATTATGTAATTTTCCTTTTAACTCGTGGAATTTTATTGACGAATATCGGAATACAAGGGAATTTTTCTATTTCCATATTATTTTATTATACTTCAAAATATAATAAAGAATATTAATAGGTGATTGGAATACTATAAGTAAGATCTCGTCTCACCAATCTCTCGTATCTCTCTCTCACCAGTAAATTTTATTTTAATTATACTTGTAAATATAATAGAAGAATATTAATCATTATATAAGAGAATAAAATAATGCAAGTTCGACATGAACACTAAATAACACGGAATAAATCACACATAAATAAAACTTTCATTACTGTATAATCAAAGTATTATAACTGAATATCAAGTCTAACACTCGAACACACACCACAGTTGCGTCTAGAAAGGTCGTGATTAATCTCCGTTTACTCGATCATCTTTCTCATCATTATTTATCCGTAGGTTTCTTGAGGCTGCATCATTAATCACTTCATTCGATTGATTGGTAAAAGACAACCCGTAACTTGGTTGTTGAATCTGTGCCTGAAAATTCATGTACAAAATCATATTATTTTGTATCATCAACAGCATACCCAAAATAAATATTGGAGATATTTAACCTGTAGCAAATCTGTCAAACTTGAGCTATGTCGTTGGAACTGCGAAGGATACCACCATTGAGAATTTTGGTGCAGAATGGATGAACTTGATATCGGCTGCAGTTAAAATTATAGAAGTAATGATTAACTTCTTATGTGAAAGATGAACGTATTTCTAAATGACATACCTATGACAATTGAGATGCTGGTAAAAGGAACAATGAATCGACCGGCATTGTAGGATGAGGAATATCCAAACAATATATATCGTACTTTTCTCCTATACGATGATTCATTTCCAAGCTTGGCGTGCACTCTTTAGGTTCCTGTAATTAAGCAAGACATTAGCAAGTTTCTGTAGTCGTATAATAACACAAATTTAGCAAAATATTACCTTAGCAGTTGTATGCTTTGCCAACGATGTTTCGGTGTGTTTTGACTTTTTGGCTTCTTTATCGCCTGTTCTAATCCGCTTTTGACCCTCTTTCCAGATTTGACTCGCGAAGCCCTTTTTTGTTTCCATCCTTTTATCGCATCAACTGGCCCATCATTCATTTCTCTTGTCAAAACTCCTTTTCCTATAAGTTTGGAAGTCTTAGATGATTTTGAAGAATAGATGTTATCTAGAGCTTCATCTGTTTCTTCAATCATCTTAAGAAGAACATCTTTAGTCTGATGATACGTCTCCTCTGTCAACGCTGCCTTTGAAGCTAATTGACTATACACCTTCATAGATCTTTATACCTTTCTCCAACCAATATCTTTCAGCATGTTTCTCATCAATCCCAAAGCTTCTCTCATCGTGATCGTGGGAAGATATTTGCAGAAACCCCTTTTTAGCATTTTTAGTCCATCTTCGTTTTATATAATCTTCAGGAATTGAAGATATATTTCTTATACCAAGTACTTTGAGGACATGAGAACACAAAATTCCAGCAAATTCAAACTTTTTGCAGCTACATGAAACCTTTTCGCTCACGGAGTTCAATCTGACTGTGTGTTGGTGGCGCTTATTGGAAGTGGAAACCTTGTACTCGGATATTGTCTCGGACTCACTAGATAGCTCAACGAATAAATCATAAGCCTTCCAGAATTCAGACTCAAATAACTGGAAGACTTCCTGCGTGTAGATAAGCGTGTCTCAAGATCTGAATCGGGTATGCTTTCGGGGTTGTCTGCCTCATCACAAAATCAGCCTTTAACTCCTTATATAGGCGATCGTCGATTAACCTTTCAAAATGCTCAAAAAAGGGTAACAACTTCATTTTATAGCTCACATATCTTTTTAAAGTAACTATGCATGCTCTCGCTGCGCTGGCGGGATGCCAGATTTGTCTAGATTATCCACCTGTGTTGCTTGCTTTGCAGTCAGTTTCCTATGCGACCTATAGAAGTGACTCTTGTTTGGACTGACAAGTTCGTGTCCGTTATGCTCTGCAATAAACTTGACCACGTGATATTTGCCGGATTTACGTGCGTTTATCTTCATTTTTGCACCACAACTACTTCTAGTCTCAAGACGATGAGATTTGACGTCCACATATCGGTTATCTTTTCGTCTACGACCCTCGCTGGAACAACAGAATACACGATCCAAAAGTCTTCCATCAACACTGTCGTAATGAACGGTGTGCCTCCTAATTCCAAAACCAACACTACGTGCATAATCATTATAAAAGTTATATGCTTCTTCAGTCTCAAATTCCATATCCACAGCTGGGATTTTTGTTTCCGGTGTGAAAGAACGTCCTAAGTTAATGTTAGCTGGTGTACCTTTCAACTCGTGAGTTTCATTCGTTCCACCCGATAGCTTGTCAACTGTTTCAAAATCAAGCATGCGACGCGGAGAGGAAACTGCTACATCCTGACGAGCATAATATAGAACATAAAAATAAATACTCAAATATAGCCTTGGTATAACAAGAATCAGAACCAAAGTACAAAAGATCATAACTGAATAATATTTACCATGAGATCTTCGCGCGCACTATTATGATCGCCCATAATTGTTAGTTCTGAAAGATAATGTTAATTCCAGCAAATCTGTTGATGCGGATCACATAAAATAATTAAAACAAATTTAGCAAAATAAGTATTCGTTGGTTAGTAATACAAGACGCAACTGTCAGCGGCTTGAATTGAACGATGCCCTCTCGACGATTATTATTAGCAGATATCGAATTGATCAATACGAAAAAACATATCATAACGATACTACATAAAAAATATATAGGGGTTATATAAGAAATTAGCATGATCTCATCTCTTAAATAATCAAGAAAGCTTCATTATTGCTAAGAATTATATCTACAGTATCGATTTTACCTGTTGGTAAATTCTCAATGATGGGGACGGCTTAATTGTTTTAGGGTTTTAGTTTAGTGGTGAGAGAATATTACGAGAGGGAGAGAAGAGGATTTACAGTATACAATTAATTTTTATTATATTTACTAGTATAATGAATTACTATGAGAGAGATTCTGTATATGTAGTAGTGGACGTTGTGGTGGATGGTGATTAGGAGAGATAATGAGCTACAATATTAATATTTTAATAGTGGAATAGGGATTGGAATAGAGAATGGAATAGGTGATCCGAGCCGCCACTATATCCTTCTTTTCACCCTCAAACACTTAATTTTTATAATAATAATTTTAAATAATCACATGATTCAACAAATATTAACTTATTTTTCATTAAATCAATAATATTAATTGCATGGACTTCAAAAATTATTAATTAAGTCATTTTAACCAATGACACATTTAGAACTACAAAAAATGTTCGTGGCCCGCGGGCCGGCCCGCCCCACTCTCGTACTGTCAAATGGTCTCGCGGGCTGTGGGCCCGCCAAAGTAACGGGGCGGACCTATGCGGGTAAGCCCGAGCGAGCCGGGGGCAGGCCCGCCAAATATCAAAATTATTTTTTTAAAAAAATTATAAAATGAATTATATATGTTTTTTATATTTGTTGAGATCCAATTTTTCATTTAATAAAATTTTATAACATAAATAAATTTTTATTAAAGAATTTAAATTGATTAGGAGTAATTCAACTTCTTTAGTTATTGTAATGTTTTTTATTTTTTAATATAGTTTATTTCAATTTTTAGGACGGGCCGGGCCCGCTACCCGTCAGTAGGGAGGCGGCAGATTAGGGGTGAGCAAAATCGGATATCCGGATTTTCGGATATCCGAAATTCGGATATTCGGATTTTCGAATATCAAAAAATGATATCCGTATCCGGTCCGGTTTTAATCGGATATCCGAAAATCGGATATCCGCTTTATTCGGATATGTAAATCGGATATCCGCATCCGGTTTTTATAGTAGAATTTTTCATATTTTCTTTACATATCATTTTTTTCTTATCAAAATAAAAAATATATTTTTTCATATAAAAATTACTACACATAGTAATTAACACAATATGTGAATTTATTATTCAAATTACATAATAAATAATAAATAATATGTGAATTCATGATTCAAAATATATTCTGTACAAAATCATTTCTTTTATTTCTTATCAAAATAAAAAATTAATTTTTTCATATAAAAATTTCTACACATAGTAATTCACACAATATGTGAATTCATGATTCAAATTATGTAATAAAATAATATAAATATAAATATTTCTATAGGACTTTTTTTTTCCTTTTTGACCTTCATTTTTCATTTTGGGCTATTTTTTAATTTTTATTTAAATATAAAACGGATACCGGATATCCGAATTTTAGACAAACAACTATCCATATCCGATCCGGTTTATTTTAAAATAAATCGGATCGGATATCCAATTCGGTTTTTAAAACCGGATATTCGGATATTCGGATTTTCGTATATTTTTGCTCAGCCCTAGGGCGGACTGCCATTTCTCAGGCCCGCGAGAGGGCGGGTGCGGCAGGCCCGCCAAATATCATAATATATATATATATATATATATATATATTTTAAAATTAATATATAAATGAATTATATAGGTTGTTATATTTTTGAGATCCAATTTTTAATATCATCAAACTTAATATCTAAATAAATTTTTATTAAAGAATTTAAATTTGATTAGGAGTAATCCAACTTCATTCATTTATTTTAATGTTTTTTCCTTTTTTTATAATTCGTTTTTTTAGGACGGGCCCACCAGGCCCGCTACCCGCCAGTAGGACGGGGCGGACCTTCATTTACTATGCCCGCCAGATGGAAAAAATAATCTTTTTTAATCAGCAAGTATTTATTAAATATTACTTTATATATTATTTAAATTATTAACATTAAACTCCTTTTTTCCTTTTGTATGGGGTATGTAATTGATAAATAATTAATATTTAATCTACATATAATAAGGGGGTGCAAATAAAAAAAGGCGGGTGCCTATAGAATTACCCTTAAATAAATTCTTACAACTATTAGGTCATTTTAAAAGATTGTGGTTCCTATATAAATAGGGTTCCTCAATTTTCACTCACATTTTATTTGTACTTAACAGCTGTGGACAAACATAAGAGGTGAGAATTTCTTAATAAAACCGTCTGAAAAAAGATCAACAAAGCATTTCATCCAAATTCAAAACTGATGGTGCTCTGTTCTGTTCTAACATCTCCTCTGTAATGACTTATATATCTTACATGGTTAAAATCTGAAAGCTAATAGAAAAGAAAAACTCTCCTGAGAATCCACAGAATTAAATACAAATACATAAATCATTTCTCAGCATACCTTCAGTTGCTTACCATGGCACGCAATACCTCCTTCGTCTGAACTCTTTCGATCGAAAACCTAAGAAGAAACATAAGATTACTCGACTAATGGCACGAAAGAAAAGCAACAAATGCCCGTGTGTGATAATAAACGGTGAAGGTCGATCGATCCCTTTTGCATGGAAGTACGGACGTTTGAGCCCATAAGTAAAATCCAATGCTTCCAAGCCAAAGTCGATCTTAGTAAGGAATGACGTATGGCAGAGCAATAACGTCGGCGTGCTCTAATCTCATAGCTCCATCCCAAACCTCCCTTGTGGGCCCGGGCTGATATGAGGAAGCTGCTAATTTTGGCTTCTTCGATGGAGAAACTGAAGCGCCGAACAACCACTCTTCGTCTCCCAAAGTAGGCCAATCGACGCGGGGAACTGTTAGTATCTTGTCCAAATATTTCAAATCGGGGTGGGGAGATTTTTTCGTGGATTTACTATCCTTCTTCGATCTCTCAGACTTTTCCTTGGATTTATTGGAAGGGGTACCCTCTTTTATTACACCATTCTTCCTCGAATCTTTCTGAACAGCGAGGTTTCTTTCATTTTCTGCAGATGGTTGCAGTGAGTGGAAAGGTTTTCCATCGAAACTGTGGCTATTGATGAGCTGTTGCTTGAGCGTAGGATTTGTTTGACACAGTGCAGTCTTCTTGTCCATACCCAAAAGAGGTGAGCTGACAAAACCATTACTGACCATGTGATTGTTGGCAGTGGCCATTGGTGAATCTGCTGTCAAGTTACTTTGTTGTTAGGCTTACTTACTACTTTGCTAACGAAAGGTTTTAGAGGGGAAAATCTCACCGTTGGCCTTGTGATTTTCCGTAGCAGCAGCAGCAGCAGCTGAATTTGTACTGTTTTGAGAAGGATGAGAGTTACTTCCATTCTGAGTGCCTTGATGTGAGAATGAAGCAGCTCCTGACATATTGTTTAGTCCAACCCCATTGTCTTTTAGCCAAAAAAAATAAAGAAAATACTAAAGAAAACGAAAACAGAGGTTCACAACTTCATAAGCTGCTAAGTTATAATGAAAACTAAGATACGAAACTGACCGTGCAAAAAGCCATTCGATTCAGGGAGTTTAGGTTTTGGAAGATTTCCACGTTGTTCAAGGCTCTGCATCGAACTATGAGATCCCTCACAAAAATCGAAAGATTTAACACTGTTTCCATCCTTTTTAATCGACTCTTTAATGCTATCCATCGCCTCCCTTTTCTCCTTGCTGCTCTTCTTGTCTTCTGCTTTCTTACTCGTATCTCTCTGTCCATGCCTGAGGTGCTCATTGCCTTTTCTGTAATCATTTCTTTGACTAAGCTTTTCTGTTTCCTCATTTTTCCTGCGAAACACTTCCACTTGGCTAGAAACATCACCAGCCTTATTTTGCATCTCTCCATGAACTTGTCCAGAAAACCTAGCAGCAGAACCATTTTCCGAGTCCCCTGCATTGACTTTGAGGTGTTGCGAGCTACCAATTTTTCCAAGCTCTCTCTTCTCCCTAACATGTTCGAAAGAACGAGCCACCTTGATATCATTGTTAAACTCCAATTTCTCCAACAATTTAGGCTTTCCTTGTCCCACTTGACCGATTTTCTGGGGCAAACAATTATCCGCCGCTGCATCATCGTTTCTGAGTCTCTTTCCCAATTCAGCCAAGATTTTAGAATCATGGGTTTCGCTATGTGACTTGCCATCCAAAACGAGCTTCCCACCATTTTCATTTTCCAAGGACTGTACATCTTTTTTATCATCCGACGACTTGTGCTTATCCCTCTTCTTATGCTTCTTGTCCTTGTGCTTCTTTTCTTTCCCATCCTTATCATCTTTCTGTTTTTCGCTTTTTGACTTATCCTTTCTCTCGCTTTTCTCTTTTTTCTCCTTATCTTTCTTGTGTTTCTTCTCCTTGTGCTTCTCCTGGTACAACATTCCACCAATTATCCAACAAACATAAAGTGAAAGACAAGTGCTCTGAAAAAACAAAAATACGTTACGATTTCCAATAGCA
This sequence comes from Craterostigma plantagineum, assembly GCA_027422505.1. NCBI lineage: Eukaryota > Viridiplantae > Streptophyta > Magnoliopsida > Lamiales > Linderniaceae > Craterostigma > Craterostigma plantagineum. The sequence goes on from JAPQWV010000035.1 coordinate 3,391,248, forward strand.
TTTATGCAAGCCTTTCGACTTTTATGTTCAATAGCTAACTAAAAACTGCCTACTCGATAGATAGAGTTGCCACTTTGAGGATATTAACCGAACCGAGTAAGATTGTTTTCCAATGTGAGGACATCGCCCACTTAACAACCTCATTACTACCAAACCAATAATAGTGTAAAAATTGCAGTCATACATACTGAGATTTCTTTTCCATGTCATACTTTCATCCCTAAGAAAATGAATGCCTAATAAATAAAAACAAACAACGTTATTTGGAGCATGACAACAGGTCTTTACGAAAAAATCGTGGGCAATAATTATTCTTTTTCTGGTACCCAAAACATCTGAAATTCCATTGGAAGTAGCTAAGTTGATGGATATCACCATCAACTGTAGCTAATAACAGAAATAAAAGGGAAGTATATTACGGAACTCGGACATATGCACAATCTAAATTCCAAACATCTGTTACGTTCAGCTTAATTCCTCACTTATGTGACGTAGACACGTGTATTCAAAACAAAATGATGGTTATGTATATACAATATTCCATCTCAGATGCAGATAACAGAAACCAAATTAAAGAGTCCTGATTTGCAGAAATAAAGTTCAAGTTTCCAGTTCAGTGTTATCCGAATGGTGAAAGAATACATAAATGCACATCAACTACTAACCCAAAGTTAACTGAAAGTCGACCTAGCATACGCCACTATAAGGCGCATGTCTACCGCTTCATTAAATGAATCAATAGCTTACGTAGAAACTAGAAAGGTCTTTCATAATTAAAAACATATGGCGACTAAAACAAAGACAAACTCAAAGACAAACCTTCAGTATCAAGTTCGCGTCATCTAGTTTAACCTTTTTCTCATATCCCGGCGGTGGAAATGGGAAACACCGAGACATTGCACGTGATCAAGTAAACAACTTGCTGAATCTTCAAGGGGAAGAAGCTTCCTTAAAACCTTGTTGGAATTTCCAAACATACGAAAGGACCAGAAACACATAAAGCGTTCATACACCATACCTGACAATCATTGCCAGACCCTCCACTAACTTAATAGCTTCCTTCTCTCACGTCGCGAAAAACGCAAAAGATGGAAAAGTTTATTCCCCGCCTGTTCTTGGAAACAACAAAACACAACAAAGGATCATCATGATCTCCAAGGACGGTGGTACAACTACAAACCATTTTTTTTCCTATGTGAAAGGATTGGCCTATATGCAACTATCACCTTAACAGGATCGGGACTTCAGCCAACTGTTTCACGCCATGGAATCGTTAAGAAGCCTGCCCATCATCCAAAAGTCCGAAATCATTTTCAAGCACTGAATATGCTAAACAAAACTACGAAGACAATCCATGCTTCCTTGAAATTAAGAAATGAACATGCTTCAACCTTGATAATAAAACATTTACCATTATCAATCAAGAAGGGAAGGTCAGTAACTAATGGCAAAAGATAGTTTCATACTAACAAATTCCATGGCGCCAGTAAAACTCAATTACTTCAATACTACTAATTAATCACCAATTCACCTACGGTTATTGCGAAAAGACAAACAAGCCCCTTTCCAGGTGGATCCAACCCTAGGCTGCCGATCAAAGATGAGAAACTGTTAGACGAAACCATTAAAGAAGAATACTCTCCACCAAAAAAAAAAAATTACTACCTTGATCGAAAAAACAGAGAATCAGCCCACGAGCAATTCGCAGCAAAAAATGAACCCAAAAGCCCACTTCTCGGACAAGCTACGATAGAATCAAAACAACTCCACAAGCGAATGTTCAATTGAAAATTCCCAAAGTTGCTCTACACTTCTTTCGAAAATCAAGCAGATTGCATTGCCGAGGCAAACACGGAGGATCATCAACACAAATCTAGAAGCAGACCACTCAGAGCTTGTCTGCGGATTATATTCTGTACAAACAAACAATCTCTGTGGTTTCTCTCCGAGTAAGGGAGTCTCTGTGTGGATGTAAATTAGTTTATGTCCTCAGATCCTAAAGGGATTTTTCATGCTGAAGGGATTTTCCAACCTTGAAATGGGTTTTCTTTTTTCTTTTTTCCCCTTATTTCCTGTTTTGCCTCACACGGTTTTGGGGAAAGAGAACAAAAATGAGAGATGTGAAGCAAAGGGTATATATTTATAGAGGGTATGGTATGGAGAGAGGAAGAGAGGAGAGAGAAACGTTTTAACAAAATTAAAAGAAGAATCGAGACATGAAAGGTAGGAATAACTAATTTATCTTTTTTTGTTTCTCCTCTTAAAATTGTATAAAATGCCTTTCAAGAAAACCTATGAATGCCAATGATCCCTTCTCCTAATGGTTGAAGGAGAGGCGTCAAAAGTGATGTGGTTAAGAAGGTCAAGGGATCGAATCTCACCTCTCATATTTTCTTTGAAAAGTCCCCATGAGCCTTAGGCGCATGACTCGTTGTCAGGTGGGTTTGGGACGTATTCATCTGGCCCCGGGATTAGTCCCACCTCTGGAGTGTGTGGTGGTTTGCCCATAGCCGGGTAGTGTTGGGATACCTTGGGACCGAAAAAAAGAAACCCTATAAATGAAACTTTTATGAATGAAACTTCGAAATAAAAATAGTGTGTGGTGGTTTGCCCATAGCCGGGTAGTGTTGGGATACCTTGGGACCGAAAAAAAGAAACCCTATAAATGAAACTTTTATGAATGAAACTTCGAAATAAAAACCTAATTTTATGTTGATGAGATGCAGCTACTCACAAGTCACAATGCAATCGTAATCTGCTATTATCTAAAAAATATTAAATAAATCTCTTAATAGACGGTTTTAAATGTTTTTAGTAATTTAGTACCAAATTGCAATTAAGATGAATTTGTGGTGTCATGTGTGATATAATAGTGTTTAATTTAATAAATAATTTTTAATCTTATTCACTAATGAAAAATGGTAATTAATATGAAATTGACACGCCAAATAGAATAGCAGTTACTGTGTGGTTGCTCTCCTTTCACAAATAGATAGATTTTATGATTAACTTTAGTGTGAGAGTTTGAATAACTACGAAACTCAGTCTGAGTTTGAAGAAATACGAAACTCAGTAATAAGCGAAGCAAAACATCCCTGAAAATTTTTTGGTGAACAAGCGAAACGAAACATAGCTGAAAAATTTTCGTGAATAAACGAAACGAAACAGAGCCATCGGCCTAGACTCATTTCTCGGCTTGAATACGATGATAAAGTAATTAAAGTTGGGCTCGAATCATGGCTTTGTTGGTACCCGACAAGAGCTCGAGTTTGAGCTTAAAGCAAAAAAAAAATTAACCAATAAAAATACTAATAAAAAATCTCATTGCTTGTGAGCTTCCAAACAGTCACGAAGCTCGAGCTCGGCAATTATGAGCTCAAGCCAATCAAGTTCGGCCCGACTCATCGAGTTCTTTGACCTTCAATTCTTACCTTCATCATTAAGGGTGCGTTTGGTATGTCGAATTCGAGTGCAAAAAACACAGCAAAAAACTAAGTGGACGCATCGAAAAACGATACTCTTTGTTTCGATCATTGCATCTTCGCACCTTTTCATTTCTTTTCTCTAACCGAATTCCGAAACCAAACACAGTCTAAGCTTTCGGTAAAAATATCTACAGGAAATGATTTTTTTAGTCTTGTATATAATCAACAAATTTGAGCCCATTCTCAAGGCCCAAATTACGGGCCCAACAGATCATCGTTCTTTCTTGGAAGCTTCAGCGTAGCAGCGAACAGAAAAAGCCGCGAAAATGGTGGAAAGGTTTTTCAAGATGCCAAAACTCAATTACGTCAGTGCTCGTCAAAATCAACCCATCGTTCTTGTATCTGGACCATCCTCGTCGTAAGGTTTTTCGATTTTACAGATTTGATGCTAGTTTGTTCTCCGTTTCGAGCGTAATTTTTCTGATATTATGTTTTATGATGCAGTGGTAAAACCTCGCTGCTTTTTCAGTTTGCGTTCAACTCAGCATCGGAGAACGGAAATGGTTTCGTTGATATTCTGTGCAAACGGAGCAGGTTAGAAATTAACCCTCCTTTCCTCTCACAGGTAATCACTTTTTCTTCATTGTGCATTTGAATTTCTTGCGATTGGATGTATATCGAAGTTCGTTTTTCATTGGTCTGTTTTGCAATCGAAGAGCGTCGATCCGTCTTCAGAAGTGTTTCAGCGGATACGTATCAAGTAAGAAAACCCCTTTGCGATTTTTCTTTCATTGATGTTGTCATATGAGGCCTTCTATGTATCATAACAATGAGATTTATCGTAATGGCTTATAGGTACGTGGATGATGACGAAGGGATCAAGAATTACTTTGCTGCGTTTCACCTGCATCATAATTACCCAATCTCGGTAATAATTGATGATTTCTCCGACTTCTTCGATGAAAGGTATGCTGTTTTATTCCTAATGTACATACAGTGATTCAGTGGTCGAGATTAGTTCGAATCCACTTTTCAAGGCTTAAAAGTACCACAAACATCCAAAATATGATGAGGGGCTCATATGGATTGTGTATTTCATCAAAGGAATTGCCAAGAGAGATACAAAAATCCCCGTGGGAGAGATATGGCTATGCTGCGAGTCTTGGCTCTTTGTCGAAACGCCATTGATCATGCTAAGTGAGAATGTGCTGAATGCCTATTCCATAGTGATTTTTGCCCCCTTTTCCGAAACTCTTTCAGTTCTCATTCCTTCTTGGTCAAAACTTTGCAGTAAAAGCGTTCGGTGCGAACTCGTTTTGTGCGACTCACACAAAGGCGATTTCCCAAGACTGCTCTATCTATACAAGAGATGGGTCTCCTGCATTTACACTATCAGAGGCGAGTCTCCTCTCCTCACTCACTTTTAAGTGCTTTTCTTTAAGCAGATCTTTCGTTATATACTTATTTCGTCTGATGTTTTTGTGGTCGAAGGTGATGGGTTGGGATCATTTGTCATGACTAGAAACCATACATATGATTCTAATGCAAAGAAGACTATAAGATCTGCTAAGTACTCGATAGCACTTCAGTGTCTGGTACTCGAGGATGTAGCTGAATGAGCCCAACTGTTGAAGATAGGTAAAAATTTTATGTTTTTTTTCCTCATATCTGTTCCTACAGTAGTTGTTGATTCTGATATAAGAATATAATAATAATAATAATAATAATGATGATGATAATAATAATTGTAATTATACTCAACAACATTCAGAAAATCGGTAGGCTGTGGCTGTGGGTAATGGGTATCTATGATGTTCGAATTTGATTGAATTACTAGGTTTCCTTTCTTTTATTTATTGATTGTTCACTCATTTTTCTCTGTAAAAAAAGCCTTTCAACTATTGCAGGTCCTTATGTCTGATTCTCTTGCATAGGAGAGGAAATGAATGCAGGTAAGAAAATGTGATGCAAAGTAAAGTTTATGTATGACATATTTTTTTTTTGGCCCACTAACTCGTGTTGAAATTTAAGCTTCCACGAAAAAGGATGACCAAGGAATATGCCAGCGGAATACAGGGAATAAATAGAAGCAATCATTAATATTTTTGCATAGCGATGATGCCTCAAAAAAAAATCTATACTATTATATTAAGCATCAGAGTGTGCAAACAATATTAGTGTATGTCAAGAATGCATTGGAATCAATCCGACTAAAGATTTCTCCTCCATTTAATCCTGAAATATCACGAAAAAATATATTAGATTGGTGAGCGTTGCGGCGCTGAAATTAGTCGGAATTTTTCTTCTCACTTCATTGTAAATAAGAGTTGACCATATATTAGATGGGTGAGCGTTGCAGTGTTTGTGCGTCTTTTAGGGGGAAGTTTGCACTTGAATACCCAAATGTATAAAACAATATCATATTCGTCATCAGAAATTTTTTAATGTTGGTAGTTACATATTAGAATAAAATTTTTACACGTATCCGTTTAGAAAATGTACGTCATATAAGAAATTTAGGTACCATAGAGAAACATTGGTGGTACGGCATACATTGAAAAGCATCAAGCTAACCAGATATCATATTAAATATTTTAGGTATCATACAAATACGTGATATTATGATGTGTAATATGCATATAAAAAATAGGTAAATGAGCAAAATGGTACAATCAACCAAGCAGATATAATGTGTAAAAACTTTATTCTATCAGGTACCTAATTATTAAAGTTTTCTGACAATGGACTGAAATTATAATTATTTTTACTGGGTATTTAAGTGTATATCACAAGTCTTCTATATGAAAAAAAAAATTAGATATTCAGATACGCCCCATTTAGAAGAGGTATACATAGGACCGCCCCCGTAAAGATACTATCAATTATTCAATTGTTGCAATAAATATAGGCTTTATCTCACATAGTATTCCGAATAAATAAAGCAAGAAATGATATTTTTAACAGTAAATTTAATATCTTGTAATTGAGACAATATATTAGAGAATCTCCATTCCATTCCATCGTACACATAGCATATGACATCCACAAATAAAAACAAGAACTTGGAACGTCCATCGTTCGTTACATCCATCACATGTTCTCTCCAATCATTCTCCCATTTTTTTAATAATAATTCATATATTAAAATAATCATGGGACTATTTGATCTCTTCAGCGGCCAATCATTGATGATATCTTTAAATTTATTAGTGAGAAGTAGCCAGCAACATTTGGACAAGCAAAACCCTCCACTTTGATCTAGCAAGATTAGTTTTGGTGGTAAGAATAGATGACCATCATATTATATACAATACTAACAAATAATAATTTTATATACTTTCTTACGCCCATCACTTATAGGTTGATTGTTATTCTTCATGACACTATTTAGTTCCAATACTATGTTAAATGATCACCTAAAGGTTATGTTGATTCATTTCGAGACCTAATTGAGAGTTGAGACATTATTCATTTCGTTTTGGATATTCAAATGAAATGTGTGACATGTGACTGTCTATTTCTTTAAATAGCCCCTGTATAATGTTAAGTAAGCATTTCATGTCGATTAAAGTATGTCATATTTTACTTTATATATTTTATTGTTGTATGACATTTTTCTCCAAATACGACTTATTAGCTGTCTGCTCCTCCGATCGATGAAATGTGACGCAAATTTTTTCCTTGATTGTACGTACAATCTTGATTTTAACATTTTCTTGTTTTTAATATTAAGTCGAACCCAGTCAAGGAAAGCGAAACTGACTCCTTTTATTGGCTATACATATATATACATATATATATATATATATATATATATTCAAACTCATACAGAATCATCAAAACAGGTTCAAATAAAATCCATATATGAAAAAGAAATAAATCAAATAGTTAATTCCTTTATATGCATAGATTCTTTTACGACGATGAATTCCCAACTCAAAGAAGACAGACCATGTGTATGATTGCAGTGTCTGTTTAAGAGGAACAAGATACAGGTTTATTTAAATTTCTGTCATTTCATTTTTATTCAATGATTATAATTACAGGTTTATTTAATTTCCATCTGTTGGCAGGGAGAGAAAAAATAATAAATATATATATTCGAAGATTGTGTAACACACAATTTCCTTAAAATAGATTCGTTCCCTCACGTATGTGCTAGAGGTTTTTTAACGAGCGTCTATTTCCCAGGATACTTCGAAAAACACGGCGTTCGTTTAGCACAAAAACGACACCGACTACGAACGGAATAAGAATTATAGCAGAAACAATATTTGATGTAGTATTTTTTTTTCTTTTATTTCTTGTGTGTGTGTTTTCTTTTCAAGCCTTAATGACCTATTTATAGAAAAAAATTAAAATATTTTTTTTAATTCAAGGACTAAGCACACGTTTGAGGAGTGGTTTAAACCACTCCATCAAACTACTTCAAAAACCAACTTTTAAAACCACAAACCACTCCTAAAAACCAAATCCTCATTTACCTAAATTATCTAACAATCCCCCACATGAATGAGAATTGGTTTGTTAATGTTTCTGCTAATTTAGTGATACTCTGCATAGAGGATAGTATGTTTACCATTTGAACTTCCCCCTTGTATGCATGCTTGGTTTACTGCAGTCCAGTAGAACATGATGTCTTTGAACTGTCCCGCTTTTCGTGTAAACGAACCCACGTACAATACACAGAGACCATTTTTCTCTTGTTCCGTTCTCATGGTTTTGTCCAGTATGGCCATGGACACGTCCTGATTCTGCGAGGGTTTCTAAAGAACTAAGCCTTTCAGTGCTCCTTTGAAGCGGCCCCACTTCTCCCTAACGTAGGTGACTTTTCACGTCGCGAGTATTTTCTATCAATACTCTATGATAGTCATTAAAGCATCATAATGCTAGCCTTTTCCGTCATCACTGTTTTTTGACAGGAATGAGCGGGGTTATCCCCCACAGTGATACCAAATCCTAAGATTAGGTTGTCCCTTTGAACCTAGATCTTGGGATCTCCAGTCACATAGGTAGGGTTTTCCTTCTTATCACTTATATACTTTAAGGCTTTAAGCCCATTCCTTTCGTCAACCTTTCAACTGCATCTCTATACCCTTTGGTTAGCGGATCCGCAATGTTATCCGTCGATTTCACATAATCAATCGAGATAACTCCAGTTGAGAGCAGTTGCCTAACGTATTATGTCGACGACATATGTGTCTCGACTTACCATTATACATAGTACTCTGTACTCGTCCAATAGCCGATTGGCTATCGCAGTGTATGCATATAGGCGGCACAGGTTTTTCCCATTTAGGAATATCCTCCAAGAAATGGCGTAACCATTCAGCTTCTTCTCCACATTTATCCAAGGCAAAGAACTTGGATTCCATAGTGGATCTTGCTATAACCGTTTGTTTCGAGGATTTCCAAGACACAGCAGCTCTAGCGAGTGTAAACTCATAACCGCTTGTGCTCTTAGAGTCCTCCATATCAAATATCCAGTTCGCATCTGTGTAGCCTTCTAACACAGCGGGATATCGACATAGTGTAATCCATAGTCTCGAGTATACCGTAAGTATCTCAAAACCCGTATTATAGCGGTCCAATGATCCGCACTCGGATTGTTCGTGTACGAACTCAGTTTGCTTATAGCATAAGAAATATCTGGCCTAGTACAGCTCATGAGATACATCAAGCTTCTGATAATCCGGTAGTATTCTACTTGAAAAATAGCCTCCCCGCGATTTTTCGACAAATGAACGCTTCGATCTAATGGCGTTCTAGCAACATCAGAATCACCCTTGCAGAATTTGTCGAGAATTTTGTCTACGTAATGAGCTTGACTCAAAACAAGACCGTTACTCGTTCGTTTGATTTTAATTCCTAAAATCACGTCCGCAAGTTCCATATCTTTCATGTCAAATTTCGAATTTAACATATCTTTGGTAGACTTGACCATTTTGTCGTTACTACCAACAATGAGTATGTCGTCTACATACAGACATAAAATGACATAGTCATCGCCTGTTTCCTTTGAGTAAACGCATTTATCGCTCTCATTGATTTTAAAGCCGTAGTTGATCATCGCATGATCAAACTTTTCGTGCCACTTCTTAGGGGCTTGTTTCAAACCATACAAAGATTTGATCAATCTACAGACTTTCGTTTCGGTTCTCGGAGCACGAAAACCCTCGGGTTGCTCCATATATATTTCTTCGTCTAATTCACCGTTTAAGAAAGCTGTTTTGACATCCATTTGATGTACTTCCAAATTTCTTAAGGACGCGATAGCAAGTATCATCCTTATCGAATTTATTCTCGTCACAGGAGAATATGTGTCAAAGTAATCTAAGCCTTCGCGTTGCTTGTATCCTTTGATAACAAGTCTAGCTTTATACTTTTCCACAGACCCGTCTGGTCTCATTTTTCTTTTAAAAATCCATTTTGATCCTAAAGGTTTACATCCCTTTGGGAGATCAACTAACTCCCAAGTATGATTCTGCAAAATAGAATCAATCTCGCTTTTTATGGCTTCTTTCCATAAAGGCCCGTCCACGGAGCTCAACTGCTTCGTCATAAGTCAGGGGTTCCTTTTCAATTAAATATGTTACAAAATCATCACCAAGAGATTTCTCTATTCGGGCACGCTTGCTTCTTCTCGGTTCAATCTCATGAACCGTATTAGGAATCTCGGTTTTTATATTATCTCGTTTAGATGTACCGGATCCATAATCGGATTTACAAGAAAATACATTTTCAAAGAAATATACATTCCTCGATTCCATTTCCATAACCGTGTTCTTGTGTATATCCGGAATTTTTGAATCATATACAAGAAACCGATATGCCGTACTATTGTGTGCAGATCCTATGAAAATACAGTCCACCATTTTAGGACCAATTTTTACTGCTTTAGGCGCAGGTACGGCTACCTTCGCCAAACACCCCCACATTCGCAAATGTTGGTACGAAGGCGTCTTTCCTTTCCATAACTCATATGGAGTTTTATTCATTTTCTTTCGAGGTATCCTATTTAATAGGTAATTACCGGTAAGATAGCTTCGCCCCACATATTAGGCGGTAGACCTGAACTCAGTAACATCGCATTCATCATCTCTTTTAATGTGCGATTCTTTCGTTCGGCCACTCCGTTTGATTGAGGTGAATACGGAGCGGTCAATTCATGGACGATACCATGTTCCACATAGAAGCTCCCAATTGGCGCTTCGTATTCTCTGCCTCGATCACTTCTCAATCTTTTAATTTACTTGCCGAGTTGCGTTTCAACTTCGGTTTTGTAGAGAACGAATTTCTCTAATGCTTCGTCTTTGCTCTTAAGCAAATTAACATAGCAATATTTGGTGCAATCGTCAATAAATGTTATAAAATATTTATTGCCACCATGTGTTTGAACGTATTTCAAATCACATAAATCGCTATGAATCAATTCAAACGGTTCGGTACTTCTTGCTACCGAAGGAAAGACGATCTCGTCATTTTTGCTTCAACGCAAATTTTGCATTTATATTTCGAATTAATTTCGAATGTTGGAATATGGTCTATGTTAATTAATCGACGTATCGATTCAAAATTAACGTGACCTAATATACCGTGCCACAAATTGGAAGATTCAAGCAAGTAAACGGAAGAACGTTTTTCATTCTCATTTACAATAGTCATTACATTCAGCTTGAACAAACCATCACAGGCATAGCCTTTACCAACAAACACACCTGACTTAGACAATATCACTTTGTTAGATTCAATAACAATACGAAAACCGTGCTTGTTCAACAAGAATCCCGAAATTAGATTTTTTCGTATCTTCGGAACGTACAACACATCTTTCAGCGTCAATATTTTCCCGGAAGTCATTTTGAGCAGCACGTTCCCTTTTCCCTCGACGGTAGCAGTAGCCGAGTTGCCCATGTAGATCTTTTCTCCTCCAACCGGCTCACAGGTAGAGAAGAATCTACGGTTCGTGCACACATGACGTGTAGCACCGGTATCGATCCACCATTCTTGTGGATTCGACCCAATCATGTTTACCTCCGAAACCACCGCGACGAGGCTCAAGTCCTCAACTTCTTTGGTGATGTCTTTCACCATATTGGCCTCGTGGTGCTTCTCTGGAAGTCGACAGTCCGACGACTTGTGGCCTAGTTTGCCACAATTGAAACACTTTCCCTTGAACTTATAGTTCGGCTTAGCGACGCCTCCGATCGCCCCAAGTTTCGCTTTGGGTTTAACCGCGCCTTTGCCCTTTGTAGAGCTATGCTCCACCACGTTTACTTTCGGTCCAGATGAGCTCGATACTCTCTTTTCCGACCTTTTGTTGTCTTCTTCAATTCGAAGTCTAACAATCAGATCCTCCACAGACATCTCCTTGCGCTTATGCTTGAGATAGTTTTTGAAGTCTTTCCAGCCCGGCGGCAGCTTCTCAATAATAGCCGCAACTTGGAAAGATTCACTCAGAACCATCCGTTCTGCATGGATCTCGTGCAAGATCAATTGTATCTCTTGCACTTGACTGATCACAGTCTTAGAATCGACCATCTTATAATCAAGGAACCGTCCGACAATAAATTTCTTTGTGCCGGCATCCTCAGTTTTATATTTCCGGTCTAACGATTCCCACAATTCCTTAGCCGTAGCGACCGCACCATACACGCTGTACAGAGTATCGCTTAGGGCATTCAGAATGTAATTACGACACAGGAAATCAGAGTGTTTCCATGCATCAGCAGCGATCACGACCTCAGCATTCGTCTCGCCGTCGTTCACCTTAGGCTCAACCTCTTTCAGGTATGTTGCTAAGTTCAGCGTGGTGAGGTAGAAGAGCATCTTCTGTTGCCATCTTTTGAACGTCGAGGCTGTCCCCGTAAATTTTTCTGGCTTCTCCAGGTGGTTGACCGGTACGTTTGGCTTCGTACAGGTATGGCAGTGGGGATAAAAGTAGTCGGGAGAACGTCAATGTTTTCTTCATTTCTCGTAGATTCTTGGTCGTTGAGGAAGTCCACGTAGTCTGACATCTTTGCGGGATCGTCGATCTATTTTAAGATTGTTGGCTGGGAGAGAAAAAATAATAAATATATATATTCGAAGATTATGTAACACACAATTTCCTTAAAATAGATTCGCTCCCTCACGTATGTGCTAGAGGTTTTTTAACGAGCGTCTATTTCCCAGGATACTTCGAAAAACACGGCGTTCGTTTAGCACAAAAACGACACCGACTACGAACGGAATAAGAATTATAGCAGAAACAATATTTGATGAAGTAGTATTTTTTTCTTTTATTTCTTGTGTGTGTGTGTTTTCTTTTCAAGCCTTAATGACCTATTTATAGAAAAAATTAACATAATTTTTTTTTTAATTCAAGGACTAAACACACGTTTGAGGAGTGGTTTAAACCACTCCATCAAACTACTTCAAAAACCAACTTTTAAAACCATAAACCACTCCTAAAAACCAAATCCTCATTTACCTAAATTATCTAACACCATCGTTTTTTTATTTAATAATTATTATTACCCATGTGCATGAGGCCCATGAGGGTGCTATATTACTATTGTATTCACATCCTTTTGGTGAAAAAAAAAATGGAATGAGCCAAAGTGGTTCAAAATCTGTATATCTTGGATTCAACAACATTTAGACCATATTTTTAGCAAGTATTAGTTATAATTGATTTTTATTAATACAATGGATTCAGCTTCATTTTACCAAATTTCAACAACTACAGTTGATTCATTAATTTTCGATACATGTATATTTAGGTATTCTAACTTAGAAATATTGATATTTTAACTTAAATTAATTAAGGAAATAAATCAGATATAAAAAAATTATGTATATTAATTTTTAACTTATCTTAAAAAAACATGACAAGAATTGAAGGTATTTACTATTTATAAAAAAAGCATAAATAAAATTAAATACGTAATAAAAGTATGCCAATATTACAACAGACGTTATATTATTTTCTATTAAAGATGATCGAGAATAGGGACTATTAAATAAATTTATAACTATGCAAAGTAAAAAATTTACCGGTTCCGATGTTTACTTTAAGTATTAATTTGAGTGATTGAATAAGGGGTGTATATGACAATTACAAAAGTGCCAATAGAATTAAGAAAATTTATTATCACTAACATTTATGCATATTCCACATGCGTATTCTAACATACAAATATATAATATAACTAGCTTTCTCCCGTTCAATGCATGATATTAACTATTTGTAATTATTGCATGTTAATAAAATCACAACATTTTATTTGTTGAAAATGGGTAGCTATGATGAATTAACATGCAATAGTGAGCAATTTTAATATTTCTTTTACATTAATAATTAATCATTATTGGACATGTGACAGCATTCTAACCAGCCGCATTTCTATAGTTAGACTAAGATTTGAGATTTAAAATGGGGCGAACGATATTTTTAGTCCTCAATGTTTGAGGCATGGGTGTTCTAGTCCCCATGTTCCGTTTTTAGTCCCGATGTTACCTATTTTGGACGGTTTTGATCCCTCGATTAATTTAATCGCTAATTTAGACGAAATTTAACACGTGAGAGCCCATGATATTCTTTTACTCCTCATAACACGTCCTATTCTTCAATTTAAACGCACATCATCATTATACATCACATTTAGGAAATGATCGACAACCTTAAAAATGAGTTAAATGTGATACGTAATGATGCCACGTGCGTTTTAGTTGAACAAGATGATAATTCATGAGGTTTAAGTCAAGTTAAAGGATATCACGCGCTCTCATGTGTTAAATTCCATCCAAATTAGTGATTACGTTAATCGGAGGATCAAAACGGCCCAAAATCGATAAGATTGGGGACTATGGCACCTCGGAACATGGAGGACCGAACACGCCCGTTCCCCATGGGGACTAAATATCATTCTCACTTTAAAATGTTTAATAGTTTATAACTATATGGCAAGGAAAATTTATTTAATTAATTGCAATACGTAATTTAATTGAAACTCTTGGTATACAACCCTCAACATTTATAGATGGTATATAGGCACTTCTAGGACCATTTCAAATAATATGCTTTTCACCACCTATAACATGCTTTTCACCACCTATTTTTTTGAATTTAACTAAATGTTCTCGAATTCATTAAATTATTTCAAACTGTTTGCCACCTAAGTTACCGTTCCTCAAACTTTGTTCGAAAAACAAATGTTTTCTAAACGCCGTTAATTTCTCTTTAACGGGAATCGGGCAATACTCCTCTGCATGAAGACTCGCGTTAATATTTATTTTACATTTTTATATAAACAAAATTTGAGCAAAATTACCAAAGTGTTAGAAGTACAGTTAAGTCTAAAATAAGCAATGACTATGACATCTAATAAATAAGTGAACAGTATCGTTAGCAATCAATTGTTCGTCCTCCCTGTTATAAATAATTTAATCAATATTCAAATATTATTTTTCTATTAATAAGCAAATATGATTAATATACCGATTGTAGGGTGTTGACGTGGACTATTGCATTGGTTGTTGTATGTTATAACATCCAACTCAATAAACGTTATTCGTGTGGCCATAGTTTAATGAAGTATAACTCTTGGACTCATTACAACTATAAGAAGGAACAGAAATTTAATTTAGTATATACGCAGATATTAATCACAATTTAATGGCAACGCCATGAACATTGATAAAATCAAGAATCCTCAAGCCGTGATTTACTTTAAATTGGCCAATCCCATTAATCACAGAAAAATTTAATTAATGCATTCAATAGGCTGAACAAAAAATTTAAATTTTTTTAAGATAATGATATTTTCAAATTTACATCATATGACTGAATCTCAAGGTATTCCGAATGTCATATGATGATGTCGAATTTACATGAGCTATAGTAATTTAACTGATTGACATAGTTTGTTGAATGTACGGTTTTATGATTGGGTTAATCTAGTTGGATAAAACTTGTAATTTAGTATCAGTCAGGATTTTTTTTATATGTAGGTAGCTAAGAATAAATTTTTTGCAAATAGGTACTCGATCCCCGAAAATACACCATACAACAATTTGGGTACCCTATATCAACACATTTGGGTACCCTATATAACAGAAAATGGTACGACGTATGCTATATTTAGGTGCGCTCTATGTAACACACAGGTATGCCTTAGGTACGACGTATGCTATATTTAGGTATCCTATATCAACGTGTTATGGTACACCCAATATACACACAGGAAGGTACGATATGACTAAAGAAACTGGTAAAAATTAAATTGGGTACCTATCTGTAGAATTTTCTGACTGGGTACCTATATGTAAAAATTTTATCCAATTGGCTATTTTTTATAGATTCACCATCTAATAAACTAAAGATATTAAAAAATAAAAAATAATTAATAAGGGGATTGTGTAGATAAGCTCAATAATCATCATCCAAGTCTTCACGTGTTTTCTTGAATTTCTTTTCACATCGACAACACAATAATACACCACGCCATTTGTTTTTGTGCCTCTCTTTTAATTTTTTTAAAAACAATAAATAAAAAATGGAAAAAAATAGATAGAGAGAGAAAGAAAGATAAAGAGGAGGGTTAATAAGTAATTCTCTTTCCTCTTGCCTAAATTTTCTGCTGTTTTTCCTTTTCTGTTTCAAACCGATCTCCGTTCTCTTTCAAGTCCAAACCTTTTTCTTCATCCCTTTTCTTTTTTTTTTCTCCTTTACTGTTGTCGTTGCTTTGAATCCTTTGAAATTGTAGGTGGAGATCACGATCTCCGCCGTGGCGTAGAAGGAAATGAAAGCAATTTGCTAATTTTTGATCATAGTAATTGTAATTGTAAGGATAATGATTGAAGCAGCTGAGGGGGAAGAGGGAGAATGGATCGGGGCATGTCGTTGACGTGTAATGCAAGAGAATCAGCTATGTCGAGAGACAGAAAAGCATCTTGTTCTTGTAATTGCTGTTGTTGAGGTTAAAAGGAGAAAGAATAAGCTTTGCTGAAGAAGAAGAAGGAGGTAGGAGGTTGTGTGCACGGCACAGATACCAAAATTACTACCTCATGGAATCGAAGCGTGTGTTGGCAGATATGTTACATATGTTGATGTAATAAACAGATCTCTCGGAAGTTCACAATCTTTCTCCAACGGCTTCCTTGCCTTTTGCCGCAATTCATTCCAGCCTTTTTTCTTTCCTGTATTTTGCCTTAATAAATTCGGTCACAGTCACATGTTTTGTTTCGCTGTCTCTTTATCTCTCTCGTTTCATTTTTAACTACGTCTTCCTTTTGGACGCTCTACTTTCCTGGGATTATTCTTCTGTTCCATTACTTTCCCCGAGTTTTTGCATACGGAGATGGTGGTGCTGTAGTACTTGGAGGTAAGTTTGATGATTATCTTCATTTTTAGGTTTTAAAGGCGGATTACTTAATTTTGTGAATTCTTGGTGGTTTAATCTAAAAATGGAGTCTTGAGCTTTCCTGAGGGTTTTCAGGGCGTGATCCACTGTTGAATTCTGGATGAACGACCTGAAACGTAGAAGGTTTTTATTTTGGTTCTGAATTAGGCTTTCAAGTTGACTTTTTCTTTTTTCATCTATATTGTTTGAATTATAATCTCTTGGTGGAAAATCTGTTTGAAGAATTTTGTTATGCGAAATATGAAGCTCGTTTCTTTGTGATTTTGGTTAGGTTATATTTCATTTAAAGATGGCATTTTAACTAACAGATCTCTAACGCAACATTTTATCAAGAGTGTTCTGTTGAACCTAGAATTGGTTTTGGTGACCTATTAATGCTCCTGAAAGTTCCACTTCGGCTTTTGTAATGAAATCCAACATTATTTTTTACCCTTCTTATCTCTGTTATGAGAACTAGATTCTTGATATTTTTCAAGTTCTCCATTATCCATTTTGTTCGTACAGCTCATGGTATGATTTGTCTCTGCAGCTTTTTTGGTGATCTTTAACTTCCTATAAGAGATTGATGTTCTTATCCTGTGGTGGGAACCAACGGCTTGGTTAGGTTAGAGAATATTGGCCATGCCATCTGAAACGATGAAGTCGCAGGGGTTTTCTCCTTCATCATTTATCTCTGATGAACTATGCTTCTCTAACGAGGTAATTGTAGAATTCCTTGATCTGATTATGTAGCTCTTTTTCCTTGTTCAAGGTTTGCGTCCCACACGTTAAACACTCACAGTTGATTTGCGTATTTTTATACTTTGTAGAGGCAGGTTGGTGAGAGGAAGATGGACCACATGACTAGTCATACTGGTGAGTGGGATGTTTTATGTATTTCTCTAGATTATGGAGCTCTAGATTGTCATTCCCTAGGTATCGATAGTAACAATCATTAACCTGTTTATGAGCCAAGCCACATTCTACGTCGATAACCTAATTTTGCAAAGATTTAACATTTAGTGGTAACTTATTCCAAAACGGTTACTGCATTCAAATCCCAACGTGTGTTTGGTGGCGTGTCCATTTCTGTTTATTATCGATCTCTAAATCTCAGCTTCCCATTGACTTGATACCCTGCTTGAGATTGCTTTATCCCGTATATGCGCGTGATGACATGATGTGTCCGTTACTATTGATTATTGATCTCTAAATCTCGGTGATCATCCCTTTGACTTCAGAAATATATTGGTTAGATAACTTATGAATGAGACTCAATCTTTAATGTTGGTTGACCCGAAAAATCCGATTATGCGTATGTGTCTTTAATGAAGGTTGACCAGAAAATAATGTAAAGATTTTAACCTTTTTCCGCATAGCTTTATTCAGATTTTCACTTATTTTTGACTGTTTGCAGGCTTAAAATCGGATGGTTCTTTCAGACCCGAAGGCGTTTCTTCAAACTCTGAGATGGAAAAAGGATTTGGTCTTCCCGAGTTTTATCTAAATCGCGGCCCAAAAGCTAACTTGTCCATTGGAAAACATTTCGTTGGGGCAGAAATAGAGGCCAGCCGATCATTGCCAGGTGTCTCCCATGATCAAGGTGCTCAAGCTAATCTTTATATGGAATCTGCTTCCTGTGTCATTGATGGAAACAGAGTAAATCTAATGGGAACTCATTATGAAAACGGTCTCTTCGCAAGCTCATTGTCAGATCTCTTTAGCAGAAACTGTATGTCTCTTTCTCTCGATTTTCTTTTCCTTGTCATCTTACGCTGATTTTGAAATGGCCTTATTCGTTTGCTTGTATTTTTTTCCCAGTAAAAGTATCATTTGAATCCGCACATGGCCACTCTTTTGGTGTTGGCGCTGCAACTACGCACCATGAGGAAGAGGAGACTTTTGAATCACTTAAGGAGATTGAAGCCCAAACCATTGGCAATCTTCTCCCTGATGACGATGACTTGTTTTCTGGCGTAATTGATGGGATAGAGAGTGTTATACAATCTCGCAATGGCGAGGATATGGATGATATGGACTTTTTCAGTAACGTGGGAGGCCTTGAGCTGGGAGAAGATGGACTGTCACGGAGGAATATTGGAAATGTTAACTCTAACAATCAGATAGGATCAGGTGGTTTCGGCGAACACCCTTTTGGAGAGCATCCCTCGAGAACACTCTTTGTAAGAAATATCAATAGCAACATTGAAGACGGTGAACTGCGCACTCTTTTTGAGGTAATAATTGGCTGTCTTTTGGACATGTCTTGACACAGGCTGAGATCTTGCTCTGACATTCTTAATGCTTTAATTACTGCAGCAATTTGGAGAGATTCGGACTCTCTATACTGCTTGCAAGCACCGAGGGTTTGTCATGATATCATATTTTGATATAAGAGCAGCTTGCAATGCAATGAAAGCTATGCAAAATAAACCACTAGGGCAGAGGAAGCTAGATATACATTTCTCAATTCCGAAGGTAGCTTTCGAAGATCTCCTTTCGTTATATATATATATATATATATATATGTTTTCCTCTTTCTATGTGAACACTGAAACAATAGCCAAGTCATTTCTTGTCAATTACCTTTTTCAGGATAATACTTCTGGGAAGGATATAAATACTGGGACTCTTGTTATCTATAATCTTGATCCAACTGTTTCGAATGAGGAACTTTGCAAGATTTTTGGTAGATACGGTGAAATCAAGAAGGTAACCTTGAGTTCTTAGTTAATTTGATTTTTGGTTCATTAAAATAGACTACTAATACGTTATCTTGGGTGGGTGTAGGTACGCGAGGCTTCAAATAGATCTAGTCAGAAAGTTGTGGAGTACTTTGATGTTAGAGCTGCAGAAGCTGCTCTTCATGCCTTGAACAAGTGTGACATTGCTGGAAAGCAGATCATTCTTGAACCAGGTCAACCATCTTGCTCTGCAAGGTGAACCCGTTTTTTCTAATTTTAAGCTATTTTGCTCATTACCGATACTTTTCTTACACATAGTACCTCAGCTTTCAATAATGTGTTTAAAAATTAGTAAATTTTGGCATTTGGTCTTTTTTGCTTTTATTGGATGAAACTTACTCTAGCGAATAATGACCATGTTCTCTATGTAGATCAATAGAGCCTTTCTCGTCTGAGATGGAACTAGAAGATTCTGTTTTCCTATCGCAACATCATAGCTTGCCCAGTAACTTGGAAACTGCATTTCCTGGTAAGCACGTCTTCGACTATATAGGTGGCTAATCGATTTTGGGAGCTTCATCACTCATATTATAGACAGATAATTCGTCGGGTAACATTTCTATTCTAATGAAATGACGTTTCAGGACTATTTCCCCTTCCTGAAACTGCGGCCATGAATGAAGATGGACTTATGGGCCCTCGTTCAACTAATGGAAGCATAATGAATCCACTCCTTGATAACGTTCTTCACCATTGGATATCATCTGGTGTGACTAATAGCTTATCCCCTACTATAAAACCCACCACTACTGAATCTGGTCGTATGCGAAACGTAATGGTTGAACTCTCTCGATCTCCAAATCTTCATCCTCATTTGCGTCCAGACTATCACGATACCATAGCAAACGGGCCTCCATTTAGTTCCAGAAGTGCCATGTCTGAAAATGTAACAGAAATGATTGATGGCCATCAGTTTCATAGAGTTGGCTCTAATATGCAGTCCATGGAGTTAAATGAAGGTTCTACACGATACTCTTTTTTGATTAATTGTTGTGTTTCCATAACATCCTCATTAGGCCCACCTTCAATCTCCTGACATTTTGTTATTCTTTACCAGCTTTTGGGTCCTCTGGCAATGGACGACACTTTATTTGGAACAACTCTCATCGTCCACAAGTTCAACCGATGCTTTGGCCTGGCTCACCATCGTTCGTGAACGGAGTCAACTCTGCTCGCCCACAACAGTTTTCAGTTCCTCGAGCGCCCCCTCATATGATGAACGGACTCATTCATTCAAATAATCACAACATGGGTTCAGCGCCATCAGTTAACCATTCTATATGGGAAAGGCATCGTTCTTACACCGTTGAGCCATCTGATGCTGCTGTGTTTCACCCGGGATCCCTCGGGAATATGAGAATGTGTGGAAACTCACCACATCCTCTAGAGTTTGTCCATCCCAACATGTTCCCTCAAGGCGGTGGTAATGGCATGGATGTTCCAATCACTGCCAACAACAAAGGCATGGGATTATTGCATCCTCAGAATTATAGGGGCGTGATTTTTCCTGCAAGAGGCCAAGTTATCCCTATGATGGGTTCGTTTGATTCTCTGAACGAACGTTCTAGAAGCCGCAGGAACGATAGTGGTTCGAATATGACAGATAGCAAGAAGCAGTTTGAGCTGGACATTGATCGGATCTTGCGTGGAGAGGATAAACGGACGACTCTCATGCTGAAGAATATTCCTAACAAGTACGTTTCCATGCATTACCATCCTTGAATCTGCCATTAACTGTTATGTGCATACATGAATCCAAGTTGATTGCTTTCGTCGATGATCTATTCATTTTTAAGTTGTATACTTATGTATGAAGCTGAGGTTACTCAGAAATGCTGCCTTTTTTTTTCCTTAAGCACATTGTTCAGTCGATTGAGTAATGTGGTTGATTTTTAGGTACACCTCGAAGATGCTTTTGGCTGCCATTGATGAACGTCACAAGGGGACTTATGATTTCATCTACTTGCCTATTGATTTTAAGGTAAACTCCTTGGGCTTTTGGAATTAGTTTTTTTTCTTTCTTTCTTTCTTTCTTTATATTTAGTTGCTGATATACTTTTCGGAGGATCGTGTTCATAGAGCAAGTAGATGTTAACTCATTATATCAATTTTCTATTGGCAGAATAAATGCAACGTTGGCTATGCGTTTATTAACATGACTGATCCTTCCCTCATAGTTCCCTTTCACGAGGTATGAAGTGCGTTAGATCTTTCCCAACGTCTTTAAACATTAAGATTTCCGCCAACGCAGCAGAGGACACAAATTGTTTCTCAACTTTTTGCAGACATTCAACGGAAAGAAATGGGAGAAGTTCAACAGCGAAAAAGTGGCATCTTTGGCGTACGCAAGAATTCAGGGAAAAGCTGCCCTTATTGCACATTTCCAGAATTCAAGCTTGATGAATGAAGATCGTAGATGCCGTCCTATACTCTTCCACACTGATGGTCCAAATGCAGGAGATCAGGTAAATTCCTATTTATATCTATGTAAATATATATATATATATATATATATATAGAGAGAGAGAGAGAGAGAGAGGGAGGGAGGGAGGGAGAGAGATGGGAGAGAGATGAAGAGGCAAGGTCATAACCTTTTCTTGCCTTTGCAATGGCAGGTTCCCTTTCCAGTGGGTAATAACATTCGAGCAAGACCTGCTAAAATTAGAGCAAACACATGTGACGAAAACAGTCAAGAGATACCGAGAAATGTGGAGGATTTTTCCAGTGGAGAATTATCGTGTGGATCGGGCAAAGAATTCTTGGATTGACTTGACCATTTTGTGAGCACGCTAACCGTGAATCGAACATCGTTTTTTTTCTTTGGAATCTTGCTGATGTAATATTAAGGGCATTGGGCAAGGCAGAGGAGCACAGAGGATTTTGACAGCGTCTTTTCTGACCATTGGAGTATTATTATCAATATGTGAAGAAGCGTAGCAATTTTGACTCGTGTTATTGTTGTATAGAGCAAACTTGAGCGACGGCTGAAGATTATTGCTTCTTGTTTTTATGGACGATGATTTTTTTTTGCTCTTAGTTTTCCCCTCTCTTTGTCTGAGAATTTTGGTCTGTGTTTGTGAAATTTTTATGAATATTTTGTTTGAATTTGGATGTCACTTTTAATTTATGGAGATTTTACTTCAAACCTTATGAATTATGATCCTTATTTCATTTGTCTGGTTTTATTTTGTTATTCAAGATTATTTAACTCATTTCCTCTAGGTGTTTATGTATGTGTCTGCAAAAAAAATCTCTTCTCTCAGCTTTCATTAGCTGAAGATGTTATGCAATTTAATTCTTGTGATTAACAAGACTATAAATAATAATTTTTTTTGAGTTCTTGTTGATATTGGTTTTCTTATTACTAGCTTTTGCCCCATGCGATGCACGGGCTATTTTTTGTCATGAAAATTGAATAATTATTCAGTTAAGATGGATTATCTCGTTCAATTATATATATCACTCATTCCGTTCCCAATTAAAGCGGGAAAATAATACAACTCCTTAATTTAATATAGTGAAACAGGTTTCATCAAATACAATCGTATTCATAATAAACTACGATGTGATATGTTAGTCGATGGTGTTGAAAACACTGTGGTATACTATGTTGGTGAACCCGTATCTTCTGCGTCGTCTTCTTTGATGCTCATAAGAGAAATGTTAAATCTCTTTTCCTAAATCATGCGTATCACTTTCAAAAGCTAAATAACATAAATGGTGATTTTCGAACTGGCTCCATGATAATAAGTTGCAACATTACATTTCAATTAATGTCTTCCGCAACAAAAGTGTACCAGTCTTAGACTCAATATTTTATATTAAAGACATCACCTCATCCATAGGATGCAGATTAAATTCAAAGTCCGATACCAAAATTCTATGGAAATGCAGAAGTTTGTTTCGAAAACTTCGTAAGACTGCTTTAGTGTATGACTGCAAACAACTGTAAGACTGCTTATTTGCGCGACTGCATTGTAGAAGGCTGTACAATTTGTATGACTGCAAATTTCGTAGGACTGCTTCAGTGTAAGATTGCGAACTATAAGATTGCTTAATTGCACTTTGGCAATTTTGGAAAACTGCAGTAATTTGTAAGAGTGTACGACTGCGAACTTCGTAAGACTGCAGCAACTTGTAAGAGTGTATGACTGCTAACTTCGTATGACTGCAGTAATTTGTAAGATTGTACGACTGCGAACTTTGTAAGACTACTTCAGTGTAAGGCTACGTACAAATGTAAGACTGCTAACTTGTGCAACTGCAATTTTGGAAGACTATAGTAATTTGTAATGGCTATATGAACCCGAAATCATTAAATATGTGTCCACATATAAAGCAATCTCCCAACAGTTAAGATTTAACATTGACGTTATCAGCATAAGACAATAGCTGAAAAAACACTTATGTTCAGAAGCTAACTAAGAAACTAAATTACAATACATTAAGCGGTAAAGAGAAAATAGCCGAACAACGGCCTAAACCCATCAGTTTCATTCCCGTCGAACTCTAACATTGTAGTTTCTTGATTAAAGCAAACGTTCACCAACGAATCGTTGTTCAGACAATATGTATTTGATATCTTTTTGGCATACCCCTGAGCACTTGCCTATCATTTTTTACTGACTAAATCGCACAATTCTCGTACAAACCTTTATTCAAACACTTGAAAGACCTTTCTCGATGACGGCACAAAGCAACATAACGTTGAGAAACCCATCTTTTAACGCAAATTTTCTATGTCCCACGTCCTAAAATTCTAAGAAAACCATCAAAGTGGTTATGGGATCAAAAAAGTAATGACTCTTGTATGAAACTTTATTACCTCTAGTGAAAACTTTCCATTTTTCTGCTAGTCCTTCAAGCCTTAGAGGTCGGTCTGAACAGCTTTGACACGGCTTGCTGTAAACTCGAAGTTCTGCTTTAGTCCCCGTATGCGCCCTATTAATTCGTATGCAAACCAAACGAATCTTGGAAATGGGATTTCTCATAATCAATCAAAAGATCAGTCGAATCGAATAAAGCTCGCAAAACAAAAGCGATTGCTGCTGCCAGAAGCTTGAGCAGCTGAAGGCAATCAGACAGAAAAATACAACTACAACAGCATTACCCCGAAATCGCCCAGGTTCATAAAAATATAAATAAATAAAAACAACGGCGCATTCTTCCTATCACAATGCAAGTAATATTTTACACTTGACAAAAAGGCGAATGCATCATTTTCACAAGTCATCATAGTCATCAAGATGACAAATAACCAACACCTTTGATCGCCTTTGACTAACTTCAAGGCACTTCCTTTAAGACCCGATGTTTCCCAACTCCTCTTCTTTTCTCCATGAAATTGATCCTTTGAAAGAACAAAAGAAACGTCTTGAGAGAAGATCATCTATACAGCTCAGGTTCAGCGATTAAATATGCAAAAAATGATGCAAAAAGAAAACTTAACCGAAATTATAACGATGATTAGTGTGAGAAGATGCAATTCTCGGAATAAAATACAATTTCGAGCCCTGTCCGTACAATCAAAGAAATAACGACAAAAGCACCATTTCTTGACTTCATCTGTACTTGAGAAATAAATATCTGATAAATAAATAAGAAGAAAAGAACGACATAGAAAACCCATTAAAAACTTCATGCAGAAACAGCAATAATAACTGCGCTATTATCGCCATAACTTCAACCAAATCAACTACCGTATGAAATGCAACAGACAGTTCATTAAATCAATGCTACTAACAGAGAAGACGCAATCTTTAACCACGAAAGTATAAATAAATAACGCAATGATTATTACAAAACCCACCGGTTAAGCTTTTCTTCCCATTACGACAACTGTTGGAACTTACCAAAAAATTATGCTTTATTTGTGTTTGCATTCAGCTTAACTTGTTATATTGCACAACATTCGAAAACAAAAAACTAAGATACTGCAGTGAAGAAGGTAACTATACTTGAGAAATCTACCAACATTAAGTTGCAAACATAACATGCTTCTATGGAAATCTTGCATACAATGCACAGCAGCAAACGAATATGGATCTCTATCATCATCAGCCCTCGAATTTTCAGGTTTATGCTTCACCAGTTCATTCTTCGATTCAGACATTTCATAGACTTCGTAATTCACGCAGTTCCTCGTCGATCTCTTACTACGCCTAAGGCTCGTTTGCCTTTTTACCTTAATCGATCTCAGCCTAGTCGCTCGCCGGGTATTACGCCCTCTAAAGTTACTATTCTTGGTAGGATGCTCATCGCTGTCTTCATCGCTTGTGCTTAAGCTGTTATTATCTTCTTCTTCATCTTCCTCTTCCTCTCCATTTTCTTCTTCGTCCCACTTATAGTCTTCATCGCTTTCTTCGCTGCTCAGAGTTTTTCTTTTCCTTTTCACAATAGCACCAAATAACTCGACGATTCAGAAGTTAACGAACAAAAAACCCCACTCAATCGGTTCAACTGTAGCACACAAAAACAGCAAACAGAAAATTAATTAATAATGGGGAAATACCTTGTCGGACAAAAAATACAGTGGCGTCGAGGAAAGTCTGACCGATAGGTTCTGAGCTCAACTGATAAGGTCGAAGTAATGTTCTTGCGGAGATGTAGTAAACACTACTTGCCCTATGGGGAGACATAGTACAAAAGAAATCCATTATCAAATTCCTAGGGAAAAAAAGGAGTAATAAAATTAATATGCACGAAATGAAATCCACCTCCGTAGCAATCCTTTCTGCTTCACCACCAAGTACACCTGAAAATCGAAATTGAATTGGGGGATCTTCTATTTTGCACTGTGAATAGAGTGCACAGTTCACGATCCAATTATTCGTCCCAACAAACAAAAGTAAATATATAGATAGAAAGTCATGAGCTTTACACAGTATCAGGGAATTCAAAGTAACAGCATTGCACTGTAAGCTTCCCGGAAGTTAACCTCTCATACAGAGCATCGATTTCTGCCTGCGTTGTAGTGAAAGCTTATGTTATCCGACTACTAAGCATCGATTTTTTAACTGCATTGACAAAATCTGTTGTTACCTTGTAATGCTTGAGGAGTCTGTCTCGCCTCTTCTTCAGCGTGGCAGTTACTAATTCTTTGTCGGAGAGCTCAAACAGTTGAGGCTCTGTGACGACGCCTTTCATGTGCTCAAATCGTCGCATCAATTAGAGGAAGCGATAGACATAACAGAGAGAATTTAAATAGAGAGGCCGACCTTGTTTCTCTCGGCGGTGGACTTCAGTTCGAAAAGATATGATCAATTTACAGAAGATAGAAATTCTAAAGTCTTTCTATACATAATTATTACACACGGATGTACAAACATTTGCAGCCATCGTTTTAAAAGACTTCAAAACCATCAGAGCAGTATAGCTGATTCTCCTCCGCTGCCGCCGCCGTAACCCTCAAAAACCACCCCAATAACCCATCCCCACCGAAGACCATTCAACAACACCAAGTGCGCCGCCGTAAGAGAAAAGCAGCAGTCGTCGCCGACGTACAGCTTAGGGACCTCGTCGAAATCTCGAATCCATTGCACCTCGTATGCTGCCAGCCGTCGCAAACATCGCACGACACCATCCACTCGCCGTCGTAGTCTTTGGTTATGCCTTTAGCCAAGGCTCTGCTTTGGAAGTCATGTATCTCCACCACTTGAACCGTCCTTTGTTTCTTCGCTGTTTTGATCATCAAAACACATAGAAACTCTTGTCTGAAAATCACTTTTAAGCTAACTATGTTGTAATAAAAGTATGAAAAAGAAAAAACAGACGAAGAAGTAGAAGAAACTAACCTTTCTCAGCTTCTTGGTATCGCTCTTGAAGTTTCCTCTAAGCAACTTCTAGCTTATCTTGAACAGAAGCCTCATTATCATAGTTTCTGATAGAGTAAACCAATCATTACACATAAGATAAAAAACAATGGAGAGAATAGAGAAAGATGATATTATCTTTTTTTTATGTTCGAAACATTCACTTCTCTTTGAGGAGGCGGAATAGCATTAGCCATAGGGTTAGTTCGAACATTATCGTTCAGCTTCGAGGAAGAAGAAGCCACTTGTTTCTTTCAACGCATGGTTTTCTATCCCTCGCACGGGCGAACGAACTATCTGGGCTCTCATTTTTCCTAGTACGAATGTCTGCTTTCTCTCGACTTGGACCCTTTCGCCTTTGATGTTCTTTTCGAACTCGCTTATGTCATCATCCATGCCATCGAAGAACTTGATTGGAGAAAAGCAGAGTTTCAGTCAGTTTTTTTTCCCCTAATCTCAAGAATGTTTAATGATGTATATACCTGCGAGAATTACATTGAAGAAGGCGTGGCGAAGAACGCTCCTTCGTCGAGGGGTGGAGATGGTAATCCTCCTTCATCTTGTTAGTCGTCTTTTGCTTGAACAAAAGTTGTTTTCTGTGCAGAGGCCAATTCAGCACCTGCTGTGATAAACCATCGTTAATCTTCGATTCTACGCTATGAAAATGATGAAGCTTTTAGAGA
This sequence comes from Craterostigma plantagineum, assembly GCA_027422505.1. Taxonomy (NCBI): domain Eukaryota; kingdom Viridiplantae; phylum Streptophyta; class Magnoliopsida; order Lamiales; family Linderniaceae; genus Craterostigma; species Craterostigma plantagineum. The sequence continues at coordinate 3,419,296 of JAPQWV010000035.1, forward strand.
ATTTTTTGAGAAGTATACCTTTAATTGCTTGCATAGAACTAACCTATTCGCCAACCATGGTTTTCCAATCTCTGTACAGCATCGAATTCGTAAGAATTTGATCATGGGTTGCAAATTAACGACAAAAAAGAGGTATGGGATCGAAATTCATAACCAAGAATCCCAGCCCCCTTCATACCTCAATCCGCCGCCGACGCCGGTCGACGATCCCGACGGCCCTGAACGTCACCTCGACCCCTGACTCGAGGTTACCGAACAGAACCTCGCCGTCATCGACCCATTCCAAGCCCACCAACTCAGTCACTTATAGGCATTCATCGAGCGAGCTTGGACCCTTTCGCCTTCAATGTTATTTTCGAACTCGCTTATATCATCACCCATGCCATCGAAGAACTTGTGGAGAAAAGCAGAGTTTCAGTCAGTTTTGTTTCCCCTAATCTCAAGAATGTTTAATGGTGTATATACCTGCGAGAATTCCACTGAAGGAGGCGTGGCGAAGAACGCTCCTTCGTCAAGGGGTGGAGATGGTAATCCTTCTTCACTTCTTAGTCGTCTTTTGCTTGAACAGAATTGTTTTCTATGCAGAGGCCAATTCAGCACGTGCTGTGATAAAACATCGTTAATCTTCGATTCTGTGCTACGAAATGATGAAGCTTTTCGAGAAATTTTCGAGAACGTATACCTGTAATTGCTTGCGTAAACTAACTCATTCGTCAACCATGGTTTTCCAATCTTTGTACAGCATCGATTCGTAAGAATTTGATCATTGGTTGCAATTTGACCGGACAACAAACGACAAAAAAGAGGTATGGGATCGAAATCCGTAACCAAGAATCCCAGCCCCCTTCGTACCTCAATCCGCCACCGACGCCGACGCTGACGTCGAATATCCCGACGGCCCTGAACGTCACCTCGACCCCGACTCGACATTACCGAACAGAACCTCGCCGTCGTCGACCCTCGTCTAGTAGTAGGTGTCCCTCATCACAGTCTGAATCGCAAGCTTTAGATCGCCCACAGTCGCATAGATCGGAACGACGACGTTTTCCCTGGTCTGAAGATGATCAATGAGGCCAGACGCTACCACAACAATTAGCACCATTGGTATAATAGAATGAGCAAGAGCATCAAGAAGTAACATAGTCCCACTTAAGCAATTCAACAAACAGATAACGTACGCTCATTTCATATAACTGCGACTGAAAGAAACAATACAGATCGGTTAAAAAGGCAGGACTTTTCAACACAAGAAAGGAGATTACTTCTTAAGGTTGCCTCGAACGCCGGGCTTGGGCTTGGACGAATCAGGCGCGAAGACGGTGTGGAGGTTGCTGAGCTTGGCCTCGTCGAAAGGAACCTTTGGGTGCCGAGCTTCGTGGTGGATCTGCATCGCCTTTATGTCCAGCGCCGTAATCTTGTAGTGTGGGCACTCAAGCTTGGCGTGCCCGCCTTTCTCCTGGCCGGTGCGATCGGCGAGGCCGGCCTTGCCTACGCCGCGGTTGGTGGTCGCCGCGTCGAGCTTCATCCCGAGCTCCTTGGCCGTGTGCTTCTTGGGCTTCGCCTTTCTAGTCATAGCGATTTAAATCGATCGATTTTGCTGGGTACGAATCTTTAGATGCGAAAAGCCATAGCCATAGACCCATTGAACGATGCGAAAAGGAAAGTTAAGAGTGTAAAGACGAACGGACAATATTTTACCTCGTATTACTTTTATGTTCTTTAAATAAATTATTGAACACAATGCACATGGACAACCCTTCACATTTGTGATGCTGAACCCGATAAAATAAGGAAAGCGTGTGCATAAAGTCTGTATGACTGCCATGCACATACGAAGAATATAGACATATTAATCTGTCATATACATTCAACGAAAAAAAAAAGGATTCTCACATTTTCCTGGGGGGTAATTTTGTTGCCACGTGTCATCACAATAGGGTCCCTATCCTACTTTTATAGTATATAGATTAATACAGATGTAATCGAATGCCCCGTCTTGTGAGAAAATAACACAAATAGTATTTATTATTTTTAATAGTGCTATTACAAAATTATATAACTTTCTTCCCATATTACAAAACTAATTATCTTTTTCAATTTAATTATTAGTATTTTCAGTTTCCACCACAAATCTTCTTAATATTTTTTTTCACCATATCATCACAAATTCTCAACATACTTATCAATAATATATTTCTAACCGTAATCTTTCTTAACACTTCCATAAACTATAAAATATCATATTTCCATCAGAGTAATTCAATACTAAGATTTAATATCGAAGATATTAATATAAAAATAAAATACAATAAAATATAAGTCAAAATCAGTAAGAAATATAATTCATTTTATATCGTAATAACTTGATATAGGCAAAAAAGGAGATAACCGACTGAAAAAAGAACGACACTTATGGCTTGAAAAAGTCCACCTTTTATATAGTCGTTGGGATAGAAAGCTACATAACATTATGTTCGTCCATACAACATAATTACTATGAGCGTGGCTGTTATCACTCCAGGTAATTCAGGTCTTCGTCCTCGAATTCACCATGTCAATCTCAAAGACCATTCTTGTACGTGTGACAATTGGTTAATATACAAGATTCCATGTTCACATGCAATGCAAGTAAGGAATTAATAATAATATTAATATTATATTATTATATTATTATTGTTATTATTGTAGTAATTGTTATTTAATTCCTGTTGCTATGTTTCTTTCAGGTTTGCAAGCATCTTAAAGTCGATCAGCGTGAATATGTTCCAGATGATTTTAGAATTGAGATTTTGGAGACAATATACTCTTATCAGTTTGAATGTCCATAGTCACGTTGGAATGCTCCTTTTCATCTAGTACATAATTCTTATTTACGTCCAGAGAGAAAGGTCAGACGTAGGCGATCACGAAGATATCCATGTGAAATGGATCGAATGTCTCACAAAAAAAAAAACACAAGGAAAAACTATGTTGAGTTGTGATAAATTCTTTTAGAAGTTGATGTTTGTTGAATAATACTTATTTGGATATTCTATGGATTATTAAAAGTTTTCTTGAGTTTTTTTGTTCGTTAATGCTTTAGATAATATTTCTTAATATATATGCCAAGATGAAGAATGTCATGTATGATTGATTTTCGATGGTAAATGAAAAAAATAATGAGTAGAAAACTTTTTGGGGTTAAAATATAATGAAGAGCAACTATTTAACTTATTTGAAATAATAATAGATAAAAAAAGTAAAAAGATTTGAGGTGAATACAGGAAATAATATTAGTGTAAATTGAAAATTTTGATTAATTTTGTAATAGGATGAGAAAGTTATCTAGTTTTGTAATAGCACTATTAAAAATAACTTATTTTCTCTCAGTCTTGTTGATATTGATGATACAATACCTTCAAACTTAAGAGTAAATTGGTAAAATAAAAGAGTATATAAAGTATATAAATTAAATATAATGAACTACCATCAAGTTCAAAATTTTGGTTGAATGGTTTGCTCGTTCTTGACTTCGATTTAATTTAACAGGGATAAGTGCAAGCATATTCCGAGTAGGATAAGTTTTACGATTGAGGGTGTGACCCCAAAATATATTTTCAATTAAAGATAAGAACTTATGTAAGTTACATTTAGAGATAAGAACATTTAATTTTCATTTAGAGATAAGGACTCAGTGGTACCACAGACCCATGAAGTGGTACCACATGCCCAGAAGTGGTAGTGGTACCACAGACCAATGGAGTGGTACCACATGCCCAGAAGTGGTAGTGGTACCACAGACCAATGAAGTGGTACGACTGGCCCAGAAGTTGTACCACAGCCATAAAGTGGTACCACAGACCCATGAAGTGGTACCACAGACCCATGAAGTGGTACTACAGACCCATGAACTATTATTGAGACCAATGAACTGTTACTGCACAGTGATGAAGTGGTATGGGGGAGCCATGAAGTGTTTCTGAAGAAAATGGGTCCTTAAAACTAATGTATTTTCTGACAAGGGTCTGAACTGTAACTGAAACATAAAATGTGACATGATCCGATCCCTAAGTTTTAAGGATATAATTGAATTCGGGCCTTTTTATAATTTTAAAATAGGTTCAGCTCATATCAGAAAAAACAATAGTTTAAAGCATCCAATTTGTGTCAAATGTAGAGAGATATGAACTGGCATCGAATGATCGTTTTGTGGTCAGAACATAAAGTGGTACTGCAGAAATCGGGCCCTTTAAACTACATTTTTTCCTGGCAGGACCCGAATCTTAAGGGAAAATTTTGACGCTTCTGAAATGAAAATTTCCGTTTCAGTGCATTGGGAACGAAATGTCAACATCTACCATGTTGTTGCGATCTTCTGATAATTAATGGCAGAATCACATGTAAGATCGCCCGATGTACGAAAAAATACATCAGAATTTTCCCATAGAAAAACTAGATACGTCGGCGCTGATATGCTTCATAATAAATCAATTTTGATGAGAAAGAAAAAAGAAAAGAAAAAGGTGTCATAGATCAAGCTCATGACAAAGACCGATAATCTCCTCTCTCTTTTTTTCGAGATCATAAGATGATCAGATCGATTTCAAAATAATGTATATCCAAAATCCAATCCCAAATCAATTATATCTTATCTCTACTGTGCACTGTTGTGTCATTTTTCTTAAAACAATTTTTTCTTTCGTACGTAGCCACGCTCTTTAATTTCTCACCGTAAGGCATGCATAGCTAGCCACGTTTTAACATATATCCTCAAGAAAGATCGAGGAATATTTGTTTGGTATTTTTTTAATTAAATAAATAAATACATCGAATATTGTTAAAAAAAATAAAAAATTAGGCCGAATGCCAATAAAAACCTACCGTCTCCCAATCTTAGAAAGAAAGAGACAATTCAACCCTTGTCAACATCTTCCAATTCTTGATATTGACCACTCAATTACACCCATTTTCTGCAGCAAAATAATCAATTACTGCACACATGGTATTTTGAAGTTAATCCACGAGCCTATCATTATCATATATCATCCATGTACATATATATATATATAAGGGTTTTCTTTGAGGATCAGAAAACCGAACATAGAAAAAGACAACTTAAATGGCATCCTCGGCAGAGAAAGGAAATACTTCTGGTAATTTTACTACAGGAGAAGATCAAGGTTAGTTAATACACGCACTTATTGACTATAAATCATCCAAGTTATGTCTTTATCTTCTTTATCAAAGTCATCAAATGCAGCTTGGTAGAAAGAAGAAAAAGTATGCAGTTATTGTCAATAGTTTATTGTATGCGATGATTATGATGTGCTGTATACTTCCGTAGAGCACTAGCTAGCTATAATAAACTCTCTACATCTCCTCTTCATTGATATTTAATATTTTTGAGTTCCATAGAATATATATATATATATATATGTGTGTGTGTGTGTGTTTGTGATATGTGCTTGCATGTGTCAATATTGACCCAACCCTTCATCACCTACCAAGACTTCATTAAATTCCAATGCTGATGATTCATAATTATAACTATTCATGCAATCTTGATCTTCTTTTTCATTCTAAGTTTAACTTCTTTAAACATATGATGGTCAATTAATTTTACTTAAAAGTAGGGAATGTGAAGAAACACTATAGAGGAGTTAGGCAAAGGCCATGGGGCAAATGGGCAGCAGAGATAAGAGACCCTAAGAAAGCTGCCCGAGTATGGCTCGGGACATTCGACACGGCCGAAGATGCTGCCCTAGCTTATGACCAAGCTGCCCTAAAATTCAAAGGGTCCAAAGCAAAGCTCAATTTCCCCGAACGTGTCCAAGGGAACACTTCAAATGCTGCTAATAATAATGATAGTGATGATCTAATCCATGCGAATACTTTCCCAGGTATTCAGCAGTACGCTCAGCTGCTGCGCAGCGATGATGCTGACCTGTCGAACTATCATTGGTGTGGTTCATCGTTCTCAGCTTCTTCGCTGTGTAATAATGATAATAATGTGCTTAGTCAGCATCAGTTGGGCGGAGGTTCTAATTCGTACGGTTATTACAGCCCTCAAAAGCCCGATTATTATGGGTCCATGAGCTCAGCCATGGATGATTTGAGCTTGTCTTCACAGAATCATGGTGGAGATTTTCATTCGAGTTATGATCCTGGGAATCAGCAGTACGATGGAGGGTATTCTGGCGATGTTTATATGGATTATGGGAAGTATTTCTATGACCCAAGTAACCCTAGTTCATGATATATGTGATGGACTTGCGATTTCTATCTTAGTCTGCATTTTCAAGTTGCTTTTGTTGCGAAGTAATGGTAGTATCTACTGTGTGTTTTGTGTGATCAACCAATGTATGGGATTTCTTGTAAGATTTTCTGATTCAAGAGTTATTGTTAAACTTCATATAAAAGAAATGTGCACACATGCATCAACATTGTGGGATGGTAAAATGTGTACATGATAATTAGTTGTTTTGATTAGATGATGAGTTAAAACGTTTGGTATTCAATATTTTTGTTGGTTCATCATCGATCAGAAGCATGCCAATGTTCGTATTCGTCATCAATGGAACTAACAAACCCTATATTTCAATGCTCGAATCTTAGTATAAAATAAATCTTGTTTGAGAAGGTTGCTTCATGAAATACCTCAATATGAAGAACCCTAACCCTTCTAGAAAACAAAAAGAATACATATATATTATATATATTAATAAAAAGTATAACCAACGCAATGCAGTACTTTTATAATATACAATAATACAATGGCCCACAGAAGTTACTATTACAAGATCATGCGTGAGTTTGTGCGTTAAAGTGATCTTATTTCCCGCAATGCCTTTGTTCCAAGTTGCATGGAATCATTCTCTTTATAGTAATAAGTGGCGATCAACTATTTATAAATGTCAGAAACGATAGTTCAAGTCTAGAACTTCAAAGAATGTGAAGTCTATAGGATGGCTCTAGAGGGGAGCCCACCATGATAAGTAATAAAGAATCTCCAACTTATTATAATGATATAGTTATTATCTATATTTTGTTATAAAGAGCTTGTGGTGGATAAAAACTGTAAATTAGTCTCTTAGTCCATCTCCAACCATTTGTCTATATATAGAGGTGAAACAGTATCACTCCTTCAGATTTACAGTTTAAACAGTACCATCAAACTCCAACCATTCCTCTATATTTTCCTCGATATGTAATATTTCTTATTCCTCAATTAAGTAAATTGTTGAAAATTATTGATATTAGAGAAATAATCAACAAACCTAAATTTTCAAATAAAAGACTTAAGAATACAAATTCTTAAGTTATGAAATTTAAATACAACAAATTCTTAATATTTTTATTATACTTTAAATTATTTTTATTATTTATAATACGTCAATTGAAAAAATGTTAAATTTAATAAATTTACCTCATGTTATTTTGTTTTGATACATAATAAAAAATTATTACTTAGTAGAAAATATTAAATTAATTAAATTACCTCAATTTATTAATCAAAATATTAAATAGAAGAACCTCGTTTATATTTTAATTTTGTAGCTAATTATTTTAATTAATTTAAATTAAGACCAATTTGAATAAATAAATGTATTAATAAACATTTTTTATAGGTAAATTATTGTTTTATTATTTTTTTTATAAATAAAGTTATTGTCTTCTCTCTGTCTCTCCTCCGACCACTGTTCATCTTTCTTCTTTACGAACGATTCCAAGCAAACATTCCAAGTTCTATCTGGTAGAAAAGCTGTAATTTGTATTACTATGTCAGCTTTCATCTTTAATTTAATTTCTGTGATACTCAAACAATTAAGAAAACGTATAAAATAAAAAAAAAAAGAAAAACTATAGCGGGTGAACTGTGCCCGCAAACGGTAGCGGGGCACTATAGCTTCCGCTGCAAATAGAGTGGCGTTTGGCGGTGGGTTGGAGCTCCTCCACCGCCAAATCTCCAGCGGAACGCCAGCTTTGGCGTCCCGTTGGAGATGCTCTTAGTGGATAAAAACTGTACATTATCTACATTAACTTAAAAAAAGTTACTAAATCGCGTAGCCTTAAACTTATATGACCACTTCATTTTACTTTTATAAGTAGGTTTGTCTTTCCTACCCAACTGGGTATAACCCAGCTCCACTAAAAAAATGACATGTGTCACACTAGACTCTACTCTTCCATGTTAAGACACGCATAACATATGTGTGTTTCGCTAAACACACATAATACTTGTCATATTTTTATTGAGAGTCGAGTTATACTCAGTTGGGGAGGCAATTCAAAGCCTTATAAGTATATCCCTATTAAAATCACTCACTAATAATTGATTCAATCTTACTAAACATACATAGGGTGTGCTCAAATACTAGTTGTTATTAGCATATTATTATTATTATTATTATTATAGATATCGCTACTGCCTGTTGCTGTCCCGCCTGCCCTCTCGCCCCACCCGCTCCCCCTGCCCCGCCCGCTGCCTCCCCCATTTCTCTCGACCCGCGGGTCGGGAGCTTTTTTCTCCGGAGCCCTGGTCCGATGAAGATAAAAACCCAGAAATCGAAGGCCAAGTGAAAGTGAGGACTGAGGAGTATCGTAGATTTAGCTTAATAGCTTTTTCTGTTATAGGTTCTTTAGTTCTTGGTCGTTAGATCATGGGTTTTATTTTCTGTCGGTTTTTTTGTCCCTTGTGGACCCCTTTCTCCCCATGTGGGGTGTTTGTTCTCCTTGTAGAATTGTGTGATGCTCCTATATGAGCTTTTGTTCTCCCGGTTGACTATGTACCGGTGAGATCCCTTGGGTTATTTAGTTCCGTATCTTTGTTACTAATGCAAGCTATCGTTTCGGAAAAAAATGCTACACCCTTTACTTTACTTGGTCTGACTGAGTTGAATCTTAATTTCACTATCAGTTATGAGACGATTTAGTTGGACCATGGTTTTTAAGACCGGACCGGACCGGCCGGTTTTGGCCGGTTCCAACCGGACCGGTCAAAAAGCCGGTCCGGTCCTGGTCCGGTCTTGTTCTAATATAAAAAAAAAAAAGAAAAATGAAATTAATAAGCTCGGCAAAACGAACAATATTACGGATTCATGGGTTGGTTTACTTGTGAGATTCTCAGTTTATTTTCTTGATGTTCTCGGTTCGAATATCGTCCGGCCCATTTTACTTGATTTTATAATTAACTTATCAATCTAATATTTTCCTTCTACTTAATTTTGACCCCGAATTTATGAATTTAATACTTCACACCCCTAGTATAATTAATTTTAAATCCCAACACAATTTACTTTTATTAATTTTGTCCCTTAATTTAATAAAACTATAATTCGAAAAAATTCATAAAACCATGTATATTTTCTATTTAATTTGCTTGATTTTATTCATAAAATATATATTTTTAAAATTTAACATACCGGTTTAACTCCGGTTTGATTTCGGTTTTATACCGGTTAAACTACTAAACCTTAAACCACTAAAATTTCCGGTCCGATTCGAAAATCCCGTTTCAGAACCTTGAGTTGGACTTACCTACGATAAGTGTAAAATGTCAGGTCTACGCTGAATGCGATGGTAAAAAGTAACAATCAAAAGAGAATGGTACCCTTAATCTTCTTGATTTGAACTCCTATCAATTGCCTCTTTTATCGTATGGCATATATTCTTTTCATTTTTTTTTAATAATATGTTTTGTTACAAATTCTAGCACTCATTTCCTTTGTCGTTTTCCTCTTTCGAATAATCATTAATCGTCAAATCAGTCTGAGGATTGAAGTGTCAGTCAATCCCTTGAATGTAATGTCGACTACAAAGTAAAAGTAGTAATATTCTTAACACTGAGATTTAACATCTCTTTCTTCCTTCTATTTTTCTCCTTTTTTCTACTTTCGGCTAATAACTTCTCTTCTCCAACATGCAATGTATGTATCCCAAAACGCCATAGCCGTCAATTATTTCGGCTGCAAAGATTCCATTTTTCTTCCATTACAAACATTTGATTCGAACTTCGAAGCAAAGCTATCTTTATTACGTGATGGGGCAATCTCAAGTCAAAAAGTGTCAAGAAGAGCACTATTCACATTGGGCACCAAACGACGGGCCGGGCCCGTAAATGATCGCATAACAGGCTAATAAACCTTCGGCCCGTTTACGGAAAGACAACATCGGCCCGAATCTAAGTACCTTCGAAGATATTTGATTCCGTTCCACTTCCACCTGTACTTTGATTGATTGTCAAGAGAATCGTAAATCTGTCTAAACTCAACGGCTAAGGTAATAAGAATTGAAGACGATGTCCGCCGCCGCCATAGCCACTATCTCACCAAGAACAGCAGCAGCTTCGTTCTTCGAATCGGCTAAGCCCTCGCCTAGCCGGCGAAGCTCCAGCCTAACCCTGAGAAAACGCCGGGCCACGTCGAACGAATACGCCGCCGGTGCCGACGGCGACGGCGACGTTACTTACCAGGGCGTCTACGGCCCGTGGAGAATCGAGAAATCCGACGTACAAGAGGTAATCCTCTACAGATCGGGCCTCGTCACAGCTGCGTCGTCTTTCGTCGCCTGCGCCTCCTCTGCTTTCTTCCCCGGCGGCTCGGCGGCGCTCGATTGGGTCAGGGAAAACTCCGACGTGTTCTACGCCGTGGGAAGCTGCGGCCTTGGGCTGTCTCTGTTTCTGATACACATATACATCGCGGAGATAAAGAGGGCACTTCAGATTCTGTGGCTCGCCGGCGCCGTGGGTTCTTTAGGGACTTACGTGGGCTTAGCCCATCCTCTCGGCAAGGGCTTGGTTGAGTACGTGGCGGCGGAGAACGCGGCGGCGGTTTGGTTCGTGGGTCCCATGTTCGCCGCCTTGACAGGCCTTGTCTTCAAGGAAGGTAAGGTTCGGCGGGAGATTTTGACTGAGCTCTGCTCTGTTTTCTATAGCTGCTCTGTTATTACTATATCCTTCTGCCTTTTTTTCTGACAGGGCTCTGCTATGGGAAGTTGGAAGCTGCTGCTCTGACGTTTATAATCCCATCACTTTTGCTTGGGCACTTGGTATTTATTACATATCAAATCAGCGAATCAAATCGAAATCGTTCATGGGATTTGATTGTTTTTGTTGTTGCAGAGTGGTTTAATGGATGAGAATGCCAAGCTTGCTCTGTTAGGGGTGTGGATGGCTCTGTTTGTTGTGTTTGCTGCAAGAAAGTTCACTCAGCCAATTAAGGTATGCAACAAATACATTGCCCAGTCCTATGATTGGAGATAGCGTTACAAACCTAATAATGCTTTGAGTTGTTTATTAGGATGACATTGGAGACAAGTCAGTTTTCATGTTCAACTCTTTGTCCGAGGAAGAGAAGGCAGCTCTCGTTAAAAAGCTAGAAGACCAGAAACAGCAGTGAAATGCCAGTGTGTATATTTGTGTGTGTATTTGCTAGTGAGATGCAATGAAAGATGATAAAAGATTCATTTTTGTCCCACAAAACAATCAGTATATAACAGTACATTGATCTCCAATCCTTCCCCCCACACACCTATTTCCTATTCGCTTATCATCTATATCCAGTTCTTGCCTGCGTTCGAAGCTAAAGCATCGTCCTCTTCAGTCACCTTCGTCCTCTTCGGGTTTTTTCTCCCTGTTTTTTCGTCAGCTTCCATGGCAGCATCATCTCTGTCAATCTCAGACGCAGCACTATCATCGCAATTCTCTTCATCGTTACGAGTCTCACCGTTGCCTTCTGCATCTTCTTCTTGCATGTCAATATCATTACATTCGTCACTATTATTACACTCACCGCCTTCTTCTCCATAAGGATCCTTACTTTCTTTTGCCTCCTCTTTCATCTTAGTCTGAAGGGAATCTATAACGTCTTTCAGCTCTCTGTTGACCTGCAATGGACAGACATTACAGGGCACTTACTATGACTTTTTACTTCGGTAAGGAAAGTGATGACATTGGAAAATGCATCAGTTGTGAACTGTTGATATATTTATTACTTGTGGGTTCTGAAGGAACTCAGATATGTCGCTTTGGCACGATGGGCACTTCATAACGTTCTTTTGGGCCCGAAGTGTCCTCCTCCCTCCACAGTTCCTCTGCTTCACGAATGATTGACCGGCGAATTTCTCTTCTAGGCACGTTTTGCAGAAGTTGTGGGCGCAAGGAGTAGTGAGGGGATGGACCATCACTTTACGACATATCAGGCAACTAAACTCTGCATCACAATCGACGCAAGCTTATTAATCATTCGTAAGTTCGTAGACATTGGCAAAGTATTTATGGCTCTCGATTGTTACGTTTACCTTTCAAAAGCCTCTCTTTTACACTTCCTTTTCCGTTAGTGCGCTTTCTCTTCTTGTCATTAGGGTCTTTTTTGTCGTGATCAGCAGTTTTACAACTTTCAGGTGGAGGCTTTTTCCATATCCACCTACCCTGTTCTTCCTGCGTAGTGGATTTTGAAGCATTTTATAAGGGAGACGAACAGTAAGAGGGAGAAGAAAACTGAATGAGGAAGTAACTATGGAGTTCTTACATCATAATCCCAACTAGGGCTTCCTTTTCTCTCAAAAACATCGCTAGCATTTTCTAGTTCCTCCACTGGAGGTATTGTTGATCTTGGCCGATCACCGTGGTCATCACTGCAGCATAGAGATAGAGAAGTTTACGAGCAGAAATAAAAATGGGGAATTGAAAATAACAGATGATTTATTCACAGCAAACAGCCAAAACCTTGCCCATGGTGCAGGTTCATTATCGCAACGAACGAATAGGTACCTGCAGACCTTGAATCCCTGCAATTCAACATGGAAGCAGTGAGGATATAAATTAGCCAAAGATTACAAATTTCAATACTAGGAAGGTTTTCTTTTACTTGAATTCCAGCCTTTCGCCAACATTTCTCAATTCTGTATACTCCATCATACCGCACTCCTTCTGCCGGTGCATAAGACGACCTCTTCTCCTTATGGGATCTGTCGTGAGAAAGCAGCGTATGAAAAAGAAGCAAGAAAAAAGATTTTTCTTTACTACCTACAACTTCTATACAGCCAAGAAAACATGCACGTAACTGTTTCAGGGAAAGATATGGCGGTTTACCTCACAACTCGAACAGGATAGCCATGTCTGCAGCTAACCCTCAATGCATCGTTGCTTTTCGTGAATTTCTGGTCGAATGACTGAACTTTGTTGGTCCTCTTATTGCCGCTGAGGTCACGCCCGCCACTGCAATGAAAAATCAGGATTTAGATATGTAGGCGGGTTCTATCATTGAGTACTACATTACACGTGTCAGCCGCTAGAGTTGCTATCGATAAGGAAAGAGTTCATGCAATCAATGCCATATAAATCAATGGAACGACGAAACTATTACACGTGGAAGCAAAAGAACCCTAAGGTTATCATGACAACCAACTCATATAACAAGCAAATACATCAGCAACAGCAAACAAATGGAAAGTTAGATTCCCAATCATTGATGGAAAGCGATCTCCCTATATGGATAGAAAGGAATATTCTTATCACGTTTAAAAACAACTAGACAAAACATTCTTTCTCATACAGAGATGACACTTCCATCATCATCATCATAACCCAACAGATTCTTTAACATATGCATACAATTAATGTGAATGGACAGAATATACCTTCCTGTATAGAGGAACCAATCTCCGTGGTCCTCATCGTCTTCATATCCCCCAGATAGCGCAACAGATTGCGCCCCGTGACTCGACTGACCGTTAATCCCAGCAACGTGCGAAAAATGCGCACCCCATTGCCTGCATTCCATTCGATCTCTCCAAGATTCACCAACCAAAACACCCTGATTCCTAATAGGGTCATACTCGGCAGTAATTGGACCAAAATGATCCGAAGGAATCGTTACGAAGATCTTCCCACTGCATGCGTTTGCAATCCCAGATTTCTTCGCGCGCTCAGTGGTGAAGGCTTTGTCAGGTCTATCTTGGTTGTGGATTACATGGTAGACCTTGGGGACATTTTCCGAAGAGTTTGGCACGGAGTGCTTCGCCATTCTGATGGCCATGACCATGGCTGAATTAATGCGCGGCTCAGCGGCCATTTTTGGTGGGATTGGCTCCCGACACATGGCGCACGTCTTCTTTCCTTGTTGGCCGACCCACTTCTGAAAGCACTTCAAGCAGAAGTTGTGGCCACAAGGTGTCTAGACAGAGGAGAGGGAAAAAGTTACGTGAATTGCGCCCTTTTCTTGAAAAGGACTATGGATTCTAATATCTATGCAGATAGAAATTAACGCATCGCATCATTCAATGAGCGTATTCAACATCCAAAGTACGAACAATATAATCAATTTATATCCTTAGACTTCGCACAACGAAACTCTATTGCGCGAAGCCCGACAGCAGACTTCCAAATGAGCAATGCCTCTTTTGATACTTCCTACCAAATCAACGCACAATTTCCACTGGAATGTCTGATTCATCTTGAGTAAGCTTCAAAAAACAAATCATTAGCGCTAAAACATATGCAAAGACGAAAGATAGTGTAAAACCATGAGCCTCAACAAAAGGAAGCAGCATCTATTCATAATAGAGGGGTTGATGATACAGTTCCGTAATTAAAACAAAATCCACCAGAAAACAATTCAATGACATCCATAACTAAACAAAAACCCACAGAAGAAATAAAATCAAAAACTTGATGCAAGAGAGGGTGTAAGATCATACCGATACAGGCCTATCAAGAAGCAGCATGCAGATAGTGCAATTGAACTTATCATCCAAAATCCTCAAACCACCGTCGCCGCCATTTCCCTCCTCCGTCTTCCGGTCATTCGCGCCGCCCATCAACGCCTGACGCTTCCTAGCCTTCTCCGCCTCAGTCAGCGTCAAGTCAGCCTGAATCGCCCTGATCTTCTCCACCAGCTCACCTCCTCCTCCGACGCGCGCCGACGTCTCCTCCGCATCGCCGCCGGAACAGTCAGGGCATACCCAAGTCGCCTCCTCCGTTAGGGTTTCCGGCGGCGTCCTGAGACACGCCGCGTGCCACGGCGTCGTACACGTGCTGCAGTTGATCGCCACCTCCGCCTTGCTCTTGCATACCATGCAGACGCCTTCGCTATCGCAGGGGAGTTGAGAAGAAGCCATCGACGACGATTTTCGCTGCTCTGAAAAAATGTCGGAGAAATAATTACGGCAAAGAAACAAAAAGGCAAATGGAGTCTTAAAGTGGTTTTTGTTTTGGGGATGTGAGCTGCTCTGCTTAAATAGTGGCGACGTTTCGCTTACAAGGGTTGTTTGTGTGGCGCGGACTTGAAAATTTCATTTCACAATCTATTTTATCATATTTAATAAATCATTACGTACAACATATAGTCCAAATATACTTTACACTAAAATATATGATTTTATTATCAGAATCTGAGTGCGGTTGTTTTTGTGAGACTCTTCTACTTTATTCAATGAACTTTTACTTGTTTATTGCGTAGGTTGAGATTTTATTGTACACTACGTCACAAAAATTGAATGCTGATTTCTAACAAAACCAAAAGGGGATTGTCTTCTTATGAATTTTTAATATTTATGTTTTATTTTCGTGAAATATGAGAAATATACTGTTTATTTAATTTGTATTTGATATCTCTGTATAAATATATACTCCATCTTTTTCTTAATACTTGTGATATTACAGGCATATGAAGAAATAAAGTTAAAATATCCATTATACCATTAATTAATTATGTTATCTAATTTAATTTAACAATTTCCATTAAAGATAAGGGATAAAACTGGAAATAATCAATATTGTTTCTATTGAAAACTGTAAAACGACATGTATTTAAAAAAAAATAAGTTCTAAAACGACGTGTATTATGGAACATTAAACTAGGTTGCCTGACATACAAAATTAAAAGAAAATTTAGTTGTTAGGTCGGCTCGACACAAACATTATCATTGCAATCGATGATTTCAAAACTAAGAATTAACGAACTATTTTTCATGATCAGTACCGCATTTTAGGGTTCCATTTGTACCTAGTTTTGATTTATTTTATATATATCGCTTGTCGAATAATTCGTAATAATAGGCTATCATAGACGTCGAATATTTGATGATTTTCCATACCCAAAACGTCCCTAAAACGAAAAACCTAACTTACATCCCTAATTTTTTAGACAAAATCGTCGAAGAAACGAAACCATACCTTGTTCGTCACGTCCTCACGAAAAGCCCGATAAGATGACCGCAGTTGTGTGAATCGATGGTATCGAAAGAAAATATCCTTCGTAGCGTTTCGAATCGATAAGAATTTCATTGTTTTTTCCTCCGATATTCGATCGCAACTATTTTTTATTTTAGAACTTATATAACTAGTGTACGAGCACATGCGTTGCGTGTTTCACAAAATATGAAGTATCTAAAATATTTTTAATAACTATTTTACAACAAGAATTAAAATAATATTGTTAAACACAACAAAACATGATATAGATACGAATCTTTGTTTTCCTCGTAATCCTCTTTTCTTAGTACAATCCTCTTTCAAATAATTTATTATTTTTATTATTCAATTTAGTAACTTTTAATATAATTTTCTTCGTTAATAGTATTAAAGATAACGAATTATAGTCCAAAGTTTTCAAGTGAAATCAATTCTGATGTGGGAAAAGGGGAGGGGAGACAGAATGAATTAGCATTCGAACATCAATAGACAAAAAATATGCTTCTTGTGTTTTACTCTTCGCACTCACACATATTGATTTGGTTGATGACAAGATGACCTCTGCAACTCAGCTTCACTTTTCGAATGGGAACCGATAGCTAGTTCAAACCCAACAAGTTACAAATACAAACAAAAAAGCATACAAAATGCTAAGTAAAATTGGCTCCCTCTAAACACGCAGATCGATCCCAACTTACAGTCATCTCAGTTCAAAAATTAAATAAATATGAAATAGTCATGCATAATCATTAATTATGTGGGGAAATAAAATAATTAACAATCATCATCACGTTGACTAAAATGTTTAAAAGAAACACTTGTTGAGATTACAAAATAATATTTGTCCCGTATCGAATAATTCAAGCTCATCAATCAACTTACTATATCAAAAGGCAATCCCCCTATCATCAATAGTTTTTGGAAGAGTTCTCCCAATTCCAATATGGTTCCATTCATAATTGATCTTGCTGCTAGTACGTCGCATAGTAGACGACGTTCGCATGATTTCCAAATTCTAATTCTATATCAGTGATGACTTGACTCAAATATCCAACATACAATGCCAAACATGACGTTCTAGAATTCATTTGCACCAACACGAGCAGAAACCTAAGACTTGACTTGGATTGTGTTTAAGTGTGTATGAAGGGGAAGGAAACAATTGGGAACATGTATAACAGTGGAATTTTATCAAGGACTCCCGTCGAGAGTTCCTTTGCGCTGCAACAGCCGGGGACAAGGTGACCACATGACCAACAACTGCCTGGTGCCATTATGATGCATCCTTTTTGCCTCCATTGGCCAATTGCAGACACAACTAAGATGCTTTCACTGCGATAACCAAGAACATGTTAGACACTATGATAAATACAATATGAGGCTAGGACGTTTCGACCTCATTGCAAGAACGCAAAGTGTTTTGATTAACGAAGTTGGTAGCAACAGCAGTTTAACTTTTCTAGTGGACAACGTCATCATAATGGACATGCTCCCTCACTTTTCGATCACGGAGGATGTTAGATCAGCCATATTGTCGAGGTAATGGAAAGTTTGTGGCCTGAGGTTCAAGTCTTCTACCTTTTGGCAACTGGAGCGCAGTCTTGTGCAGATTATGTTTTTTTTTTTTGCGTCGATAGAGGCTTATGGATAACTAACTCTCGAGTTGTTGTCATTGATCGTCTTAGATCTATCGCTTACAAATGTAGATATTAATGGTGAGAATCTCGACTTGTTGCTCAACAACTCAAATTTTCTACTATGTCTAACCCTTGACACATGTGTTAGTGAACCAATATCCTAATGATAGTCAGACTGTAGCTCTAAGGGCCTGTTTGGTTGAGGATATTAGGAGGCATTAGAGGGGTTAGCATTAGTTAAAGAAGCATTTGGTTGGAAGGTTTACTTAATGGTGGGATTTAATAGATACCACGTTGGTACCCTTATTAAGGTATTATATAGGTCAGCTTTTCACCCTACCTTTATTTAATTCCGAGCTTTTTGGACAAATTTATCCTTGTTTAAATATTTATTTTCTAATCTACCCATTTTATATAATCCATCCGTTAGCCTCTTTTCTCTTTTACCTAATCCATCAAACATTCCACTTACTCATGAGAAAAACGACGCATCCAATCGTTAAACTATACATGTTAATACGAAAATTAAAAAGAAAAAAAACAATTTATATGAGCATATAAAGGTCAAAAGCCAAACATAAGATATTGATATGCAATAATTCGATTCGTTTATTGAATCGAAACACATTATGATATTGTGTATTGATAAGACACAATAGAGCAAATAAACAAAACCAAACGGAGGTGAACAAACATAATTAAAAGATAATTTATCAAACGAAGAACTGAGTGGAGATGGAGGACGAATTATGCCGATGAAGTACGAAATGTGCAGATATTTACAAGGTTTGAATAAAAGCTATGGGTAAAATTGTAATTGAATTTAATTAGACCTAATACCACATAAATTTATCTACCGAACACATTCAAAATTATTATTTAAACCCATCAACAAACATCACAAATAACTGATACAATCATTATTTAAAACCCAACTAAAACTAATACCGTCCATATCCATCCTCTTTACCAAACCGGCCCTTAGGGATCTCCATGTCTAATATTGCACTGGATTGCAGACTAATATTTCAGCTCATCTCAGTTCATTTTGCTGCATTGGTCATCAGGTAAAAGTAATATCTCAGGATGTGCCAGTGCTAGAAAAAAAAAAAGCACAGTTGGCTATGGAACGTACTATTTTGATAGTCGTTCGATTCAGATAATTAGGCCGCTCATCAGCCAGCTAACACATTTTGAGATTTTTGTGGGTCGTTCCTCTCCTAGGGATGATGTTGAAGCATTTGTTGATGGAGTGGTTATTTTGGAAGATGATAGCATTATAGGGTACATAGGGGTCGTTGAGGCCTGCCCGATCTTCACATGTTCGTCCTAAAGCTTGACTGGATTTATTCATCAAGGGAAGAAAGAGCCCTCGTAGAGCTTCAATTTGTGGATCTACAAAATTTAGATTCGAGGGGTCCTCAAACTCAATTGGTGGTAGAAGAAGAATATCTTTTTATATATTAAGTGGATTGATGAGCTTGATTTATTCGATGTGAAAACATCCCTCTTTTATTATGTTATAATTTAATAACTACCAGGAAAAAGGATGACTAAGAAGGCCCGCCTCATGCTCAACAATCTTGTATGTAAACTAAATTTTGTAACGTGAACATTGTAACTTTAAAAACTTTTGAAAGTTGGTATTCCATTCTCTAGATCATGAGTTCGAACTTTATGACTATTGAGCCGGATAGGACATATTCACCTAGTTCAGACAGGCCCTTCAGAGTATGTGGCAGAAACTCATTGCCGATTGACTGGATGTGCATGTATGACACTGAGCAACAAGATTCATAGGTGTGCTGATAATTAAAAAACTAGTTTTGTATTTAGAAATGAAAATAACTATAATTACAATTTAAAACTTTTTTAATTTTGTAATACTAATATATAAAGTTAACTGGTTTTGTAATCTTATTTTTAGAAACACTAATTTTGTAATAGTAATAAGTTAAATGCGGTTTTTAAATTAACATTTGCTTTTTGGAATTATTATACGACTAAATATAAAATTAATGATACGGCAAAAAATATATATAACTTTTCATTGAAGGGAATTATCATATAAAAAAATAAGATACAGTTAGAATAGCGATCGTAGGTGTGAGTGCAAAGGAATCGAGTCGAGTCGAGTCGAATCGAATATCACCATATTCTATTTGTGTTCATTTATTTTCTAATATTCGTATTTGTTTTTTATTCGAATATTAAAATCGATTCATATTCGATTTGATAATATTTTCTTTCGCGAATATTCGAATATTCAGATTCGAATAGTTTTTTTTAGAAAAACTATTTAAAAAAACAATAATATACGTATCCAAAAAACTACCTAGTGTGCTTAACTATCGCAACTCCTATTCTAAATTGTAGTACCACTATACATATATTTGTAGTACCGATATATAGATGTCCGTGGTACCGTATCATATGCTAGTGTGGTACCATGAGTAAGTTACTTGTAGTACAAATATCTATGGTAACAGTCACGGACCAAAAATTTAGATGGCGTCGAAAAATTCATTACCCAAACTTGAAGTACCAATATAAGTATGTTTGTAGTACCAGTGTATATATGTCCGTTGTACCATTCCGTGAGCTAGTGTAGTACCATACATAGGCTTCTTGTGGTAAACACATGGTACGGAAAAGATACAACAAGTAACCCACGTATGATACCACACTAGGTCACGTTATGGTACCGCGAACATCTATACATTGGTACTACAACCATAAGTATACTGGTACTTTAAGTTTGGGTAAGGAATTTTTCGACGGCATCTGAATTATTTTTGGTCCGTGACTGTTACCATAGATATTGGTACTGCAAGTAACCTACGCATGGTACCACAATAGCTTACGATGTGGTACCACGAAAATCTGTATATCGGTACTACATATATATGGATATTGGTACTACAATTTAGGGTTGGAGTTGCGATAGTTAAGCACATGGTACGGAAAAGATACTACAGGAAAGCTACATATGGTACTACACTAGCTCACGGAATGGTACCACGAACATCCATACATTCATACTACAAACATACGTATATGGGTACTGCAAGTTTAGGTAAGGAAAGAGGTGTGGGAATTAGTAGAGGGGCAAAATCGTCCATGGGTCACGGAATGGTACCACGAACACACACACATATATATATATATGTATTGGTACGACAAACATATGTATATTGATACTACAATTGTCTGTTGGTGTTGACATGTTTTTTGGTAATATTGTTGTTTTTATAAGGCTAAAATTGTCAATTAGGTGCTCGTTTGGTTAGTAGGTTTATATTTAGGAAGGTTTAAATTAGTTAGGTTTATATAAAACTAATTCATGGGTTTAAAATAAAATTTTGTTTTGGGTTTAGATAAACACATCAGAGGGGGTGTGTTTATTTAAACTCATAAGTATGGGTTTAGAGCTGAATTACATAAATCCATGGTTTAAATATAACTACGACCAAACAATTGAATAGATCTTAAAACCCAAGTTTAAAATACCTAAACCCATCAACCAAACAAGGGCTAGGTAGCTATGCGATATAAAAGTTTGAAATGAGGAGTTTAATGATAAATGAATTGGAAGGGGGAGTTAGTTGATTAATAGTTTGGGAGTAGGGATTTATATGTAGATTCACATATATATTACCGTATTCAAATCGAACACATTCGTATTCGAAAATTATTCGAATCGAAAGGATATTTTTATTCGGATTTGATATTATAATATTTCGATTTCGAATCTTAAATTTCGAATCGAATTCCGAATCGAAAAAAAGATTCGATTTATTTTTCAACCCTAGGTGTGAGTTGTGAAGATGATATTTGATAATTAAATATGTTCAATTTTTAGTGTTTAATTAAATAAGTATCTTCCCAACGTTGCGAGTCACGACCTGGATAAATTCGTTTGTCCATTTCTTATGGGTTGTGCTCATGATCTCCAATTCATCACTAAACAATGTTTTCTGCTAAAACTTTACAAATACAACAAATGACCCAAAACTATCGACTGTTAAATTAATACATACATTCAACGTGACTAATTAACAAAAGTCAACAATCGACGCCATTTAATCAGATTATGTTGCAATAAATGCATGGCCTTAATTCACAAATTCTCTGATAACATAAGACGTATTGCCATATCTTTACATCCAACAACAAACGAGATAAATGCAGAAAAAATGGCATCTCTTTACCGTTAAATTTTTTAATAAAAAACATGACAATAACATAAGAATTGTCTTGAGCTGAGATGAGCACTTGACCAGCCAACTACTTTCTGCTCATCTGCTTA
Organism: Craterostigma plantagineum; assembly: GCA_027422505.1. Lineage (NCBI taxonomy): Eukaryota > Viridiplantae > Streptophyta > Magnoliopsida > Lamiales > Linderniaceae > Craterostigma > Craterostigma plantagineum. Next base: position 3,441,413 of record JAPQWV010000035.1, read on the forward strand.
CAATTAATGCTGTAATGTAATGATCCACTTTTTTCTCCTATTTATTAGTGGGATTGCTTGCCTCATCAAGTTAGTTGGGTAGTATTTCAGCCCACATTTATTACACCTCATATGCTTACTTGTAAGTAAGATGTATGTATTCCCTTTATCGAGACGTCTTTGTCCTCTGCTGCGTTCCTTTCCAAGATTGGAAAATACTCCCTCTGTTTCACAAAGAAAGTCGCTTTAGATTTTTTTACACATATTAAGACATGAGTTAAAATGTTTTTTATACCCCTTGTTAATTATTATTCCACTTATGAAGCATGTGTTGTTATTTAATATGGGGGCAATTTTGAAAATTTACATATATATATTTATTGAAAATACCAAAATGACTTGCTTTTTAAAACAAAAAAGACATCTAAAATGACTTTCTTTGTGAAACAGAGGGAGTAGTAGATAAATTTTCTTTGGATTATTAATCATATCCGTTATCCAAGTCATGTGTTCACTTTCCAATTGAGTTAATTTTAGTACTATTTGCAAAATTCCGAAAATAACTTTGATTTCATCAATACATAATTTACAAAAAAAACTTATTCTTATGACATCGAAAAATATAAGATATGCATATCAATTTAATCGTCATGAAATAATGAATAAATTAGTGTTGTTTATTTATTTTTATCATATAAATCACATGAAATATCGACGATTTTATCATTTAGTGGAATAAGGGTATTTTCGTCTTTTCGTCCGTTTAGTTGTTGGATTAATTATATTGCTCCAGCCCATTGGACGAACTACACCGGGCTCGTGTGACTATATGTAGTGGGCCATCTATTAATTGCGGGCTTTAATACTTTGCTTTTGTTTACAGTGAACGGTATTATGTTGGATAACCCGTTCCTATCTTACCTAATCCACGAAACTAAACACAGCATTTACGTTCAAACCGAGACTGAGTCAAATTTGAACCTCATTGTCAGCTATTGAACGATATCATTCTCAACTTCCAGCGAGACTAATTTTCATAATTTTAGTTACAACTAATTTTCATAATTTTAGTTACCTAATTGTCAAAGTGACAGGGAGGGCTGTAAAATTTTAGGCCCGTTTGAGGTATAATTGGTACATGCTAACATAAACAAATTAATATTAATTTTTTTTATTAAATTAGATATATTTTCCAACTTCAATTCTTCATTTTTTTATTTTTTTACTATTTTTATATTATTTTCCTATTTTAATTTTTTTCTTAATTTTTCCTATTTTTTCTTATTTATTATTTTTTTTTTCATTTTCCAGGCCCGCCAGTAGGCGAGCTACGGGCCGGCAGCCCCGCCGGCCCGTTTTGACAGTACTACATTCAAAGAGTTCAATCCTGAGTCAAATTTGAACCTCATTGTTAGCTATTGAACGATCTCATTCGCAACTTCCAACGAGACTAATTTTCATAATTTTTTTACAATGTTCCAATTCCACAAGCTATAGTACATATATAGAGTATATCATAAAACGTCATTGTAATTGTACCATCCCATCCCTGGACCTGTGGGGTTGGGTCCACCGCAATCCGACTGATAGTATATCCACAATGTACCACCACTAACCTTCCAAGCGTGCTTTGTCATCACTCGCACGCACCATGTGCAAACTTTTCAGGGGGTCACCCATCACAGTGCTACTGCAAGTCTAGTATGCTTAACTTTGAAGTTCTTATTAATAGGCTCCCGAAAAGGAAGGTGCGCCTTAATAGTATGAGTAGCACTATCATGTTCTTAAACCATTCCTTGACTTTACATCGCCCATACGCTGCCCAGTCTCGGAATCCCTCTCATTCGGGTGTGTGATCAGTTCATTCATGTATCCCTTTCACGTAGAAGCTTGTCATGAGTCGCTCTTTGTTCGTGCACCTCTTTGGCACCGGCGATCACCCTCCGCTCTCATCGGCCCCGGACGTCACATTAATCCCCACAATTTTCGCCTTAATAAAATCTGAGTTTCGTTATCGATTATGGGAGGACCCTCACTTCCAGCAAACTACTAACCTTCATAACCTATTAACAGTAACCTATTAACAGTGTTCCAAATACACACAACCTACGACGCGTATACTGTATAATAATTGCATCATGAAACACTGACGTAATCCCCACACTTGAACTTAAATCAAAATCTGAATATCATTATCTGTTGAGATTATAGATAAGTGGGTGTCATCCCACTTTGATTAATCAAATCAAAGCTCTCAATATCACCTGATGTATGGAGAGTAAATCTCCTTCTATTACCAATTGGTTTTAGAAACGATCAATTAATTTCAATTATTATCGAGTATGGAACGATCCTCACTTCCAACGAGGCTAATCTTTCCGATCTGTATATATTGTTCCAAATCCACGCAAACTATGTGAATTCTACGCTATGTATACTTTATGTACATTTCAAGAAATATGAAAAATGACATCTTGGAAAGAAGAAAGAAAAGATTGAAACATAAGTACAAACGATGTCCTAAGTTCTAAAGTGCAAAGCAGAAGAAAATAACAGTTTTTGCATGCAATTTGAATTTCAACCTACCCACTACAACAAGCCCTGCATTAAATGACACTACTCTAATGTCCTCTGTTTTCCAACAGTCTTTGACATCATAGTAAAGGAGGAGGATCACCAAGTTGGTGCACCAAATTTAATGTCCCTTGGCTTAGTGTAATAAATATATTATATATTTCTGCTCATCTTAAAAAATTTATTGCAGTAATCATTTCATTTCATTTCATATCATATGTGCCTTCAATAAGGTACTATTACTACCATACCCAAGCATGGCTGCTACTATTGCTAGAGAAGAAATGAATAACTCGCCCTTCACCTTCGAAGAGCTTCGAAGGAAGAAGCTCGGCGTTTACTTTCTTGAATCTGACGACAGAAGGACCGCCGCCCTCGGCGGAGGCTACAGTATCGGCGGCACAACGCCGGTCAGCATCCGTGGAAAGCCTCTTACAGAGCAGAGGATGTCCAAAACCGGCGGCTGGGTAGCTGCGTTCTTCATCTTCGGTAATGATCCTCTGTTTTGAGAAAAGACAGAATTTTTTCTTCCTTAGTGTTTCTTTTTCTGATTGGTTGCTGTAATAATAATAATAACAGGCAACGAAATGGCCGAGCGAATGGCTTACTTTGGGCTGTCTGTAAACATGGTGGCTTTCATGTTCTACATAATGCATCGGCCATTTGAGAGCTCGGCGAACGCAGTGAACAATTTCCTGGGAATTTCGCAAGCTTCCTCTGTTCTTGGTGGGTTCTTGGCAGATGCTTACCTTGGTAGATATTGGACTATAGCCATCTTCACATCGATCTATCTTGTGGTAATAACACACACAAACATCCTTTTTCATGGTGTAATGATAAATTCCTAATGGGTCGTTGTTTTTTCTTTCATGGAAGGGTCTGACAGGGATAACCTTGTCTGCAACAATGGAAGCTTTAATGCCCAATCAAGAAAAGTGCGACCAAATAGCCTTACTTTTGGGGAACTGCTCGCCGGCGAAGGGATGGCAGATGGGTTACCTCTACGCCGTCCTTTACCTGACTGGGCTCGGCGCGGCGGGGATAAGGCCGTGCGTCTCCTCCTTCGGCGCAGATCAGTTCGACGAGAGGAGCGAGAACTACAGAGAACACCTCGATAGGTTCTTCAACTTCTTCTACCTCTCCGTCACGGTGGGTGCCATCGTCGCCTTCACGGCGGTGGTCTACATACAGATGGAGCACGGCTGGGGCTCGGCGTTCGGCTCCTTGGCCGTCGCCATGGGGATTTCGAACGCCGTCTTCTTCCTCGGCACACCTCTGTACAGGCACAGGTCGCCCGGCGGCAGCCCACTGACGCGCGTCGCGCAGGTGTTGGCCGCCGCGTTTCGGAAGAGGAAAGCTTCCTTCGACAGCGGCGAGTACGTCGGCCTGTACGAGGTTGCCGGGAAGAGATCCGCCATTAAAGGGAGTGCGAAAATCGCCCACACGGATGATTTCAGGTGACGAACGAACAAACACACACACACACACAGTAGATCGATTTTCTTGAAATTCTTTCTTACAAAGCCCCTTCTAACGCCGGCGAGCAGATTCCTAGACAAGGCGGCCCTGAAACTGAAAGAAGATGGGCCAAATCCAAGCCCATGGAAGCTCTGCACAGTAACCCAAGTCGAAGAAGTCAAGATTCTCATCAAGCTCGTCCCCGTCACGGCCTGCACCGTCATGCTAAACCTCGTACTCACCGAATACCTAACCCTGTCCGTACAGCAAGCGTACACCTTAAACACACACATGGGAAAGCTGAAGCTCCCCGTCACTTGCATGCCCGTCTTCCCCGGCCTAAGCATCTTTCTGCTCCTCTCTCTCTACTACTCTGTTTTCGTCCCACTGTCGAGGAAGATCACCGGCCATCCCCACGGCGCTTCTCAGCTGCAGAGGGTGGGGATTGGGTTAGCAGTTTCTACAGTTTCTGTGCTGTGGGCGGGTTTTTTCGAGAGGTATAGGAGGAACTACGCCGTGAGAGAGGGATATGAGGCGAGCTTCTTGACTCCCATGGCGGACTTGAGCGCTTACTGGCTTCTGATACAGTACTGCTTGATAGGAATCGCCGAGGTTTTCTGCATCGTGGGACTGCTCGAGTTTCTGTACGAGGAGGCGCCGGACGCTATGAGGAGCATTGGGTCGGCGTACGCGGCGGTGGCCGGCGGTTTGGGATGCTTCGGAGCCACCGTGCTCAACAACGTCGTCAAGGCGGCGACCGGCGACGAGGGGAAGAGGAAGCAGTCGTGGCTTTCGCAGAACGTGAACACTGGGAGGTTCGATTACTTCTACTGGCTTCTGACGGCGATGAGCGCGGCGAACTTTTGCGTGTTTGTTTTTGCGGCGAGGAGGTATCGGTATAGGGCGGCGGAGAAGGGGAGTGAGGCGGTGAGAGAGACGAAGGACATTACAGTTGTCTGAAATCTGAAGGAAAGAAAGGGAAGAAAAAAAAAACAGAGTACGATATAAAGTTTGCTTCTTTTTAGGTGAAGTTATAGCATTTATTTATTTTTATTTGGTGTAAAACAATTTCTCGTCAATCTCATGGGTAAAGAGATAACATGATCAGCTGATAACATTGCAAGGATGTGTAAAAATAGCAGCTTTAGCTATTCAAAGTAATGGGCTTTCGAAAAGAGTTTGCTGCAAAAACAGAGCAATCAGAAAAAACGGCACAGAGCATCAAGAAACTTGCTGACGTGGATGCCACGTCACTGCCCGCCGAAGAGGAAAGGTCAAGTAACTTGAGAGGATCTTTAACAACCTTAAAAAGAAATGCAAAATTGACAGAATATTCACTCTTCTACATTAGAAGTACAACTCTGAATTCGCTCGCTTTAGCGTAAAGCCACCAACTTTGATGTAATGAATGACCCCATATTGATTAAATAATTATAGAGTTGTAATAATTGGGGTATGATGAAGAAATGGAAGAAAAGAACACCCTTTCGTAGTTAACAAGAGTCTTTGCCTGAATGAAACCAAACCCCTCCTCGACTTCTCCGAAGCAAAGCCATCATTACAAAGATTTAATATATAGATTAATTAATTGTTTATTAATCCTCTCAACCCATCCTCCTTTATTAGATCTACTGCATATAGTTCCCTGTCTTCGAATCTGCTACGGAAACGAGCTTAAATCGTTCGAATCCATGGCGGCTCCTTCAAATCACTGCAAATCCATGTCTTCTCCTTCATCTTCATCGTTCCCAGCTCGTACCTCAATTGGGTCTCATCAGTTGCAGAGAAAGATCCAATCTTTTCCTCAGGGGAAAAGGTTTTGCTCGAAAGTCGTTTCAATGGAGCCCAAGAAAAGCGGCATGCACGATGGTTGTTAGTCTTTTCTTTAATTCGTTTAAGCTGATAAATCTTTTTGTGTTTTTCCTCCCAGCGATATCTTAATTGGTGAAAATTATAGGTTCTTTGGGTGCAAAAGTGGCTGCAATAAATCATGCTACTGCTAACGATTTGAAGGAGTTTTCATCGCCAGTTATCCCTAAATTAGAGCAAAAGGATCAGTTCTTGGAAAACGTTAACAATGGCGGTAATAAATCCACTGTAAGTATAACAGTTGTTGGGGCTTCTGGCGATCTTGCGAAGAAGAAAATATTCCCAGCTCTGTTTGCTCTTTACTACGAGGGTTGTCTCCCTGAGGTTTTACTTCTGTCCTTTTTCTTGCTTATGCCATAGCTTTTCATCTCAGTGTAAGATGTTAGTTAATTCAGTTTCATTCGATTTTCTTTCCTTCAGCACTTCACTGTCTTCGGTTATGCTCGTAGTAAGATGACCAATGCAGAGCTGCGAACTATGGTCAGCAAGACTCTTACTTGTCGAATCGACAAGAGGTAACCTTCTACACAGTTCCCTGCTACAGATTGCATTCGAAGTTATTACATATTTCTTGATTCCTCGTACGATTGTCATCTTCATTTTCATACTTACATGAAAAAGGGAGAACTGCAATGAGAAGATGGAGGAGTTCTTGAACAGATGCTTCTACCACTCTGGCCAATACGATTCCCTCGATAACTTCACCGAGCTCGATAAAAAGCTCAAGGAGCACGAGGTTTTCGATCTGTTCTTACTATAATCTTCCAATTTTGTTGAATTCTTTCCCAGAAAAAACCTAGTACGAACTCAATTACTTTCATCTTTTCTAGGCTGGGATGGTTTCGAATCGACTATTCTATCTATCTATCCCACCGAACATATTCATCGATGCTGTGAGGTGCGCGAGCTCATCTGCTTCGGCTGCTAACGGATGGACTCGAGTCATCGTTGAGAAGCCCTTTGGTCGAGATTCTGAATCCTCGGCTGCTATGACCCGAGCCCTAAAGCTATACCTCGAAGAAGATCAGATTTTCAGGCAACGTTTGCCTCTTCATTTAAGACATTGTAATCCACTATGTTATATAGTATTCGTATGACTGAGGTTAATTCTTTGCAGAATTGATCATTATCTTGGTAAGGAGTTAGTAGAGAATCTCTCTGTGCTTCGATTCTCAAACCTCATTTTCGAGCCCTTATGGTCGAGGCAGTACATAAGAAACGTTCAGCTGATATTCTCCGAGGACTTTGGCACCGAAGGGAGGGGAGGGTAATTAACTTTTTTCTTCGGTCTTTTCACTGCTCTGACGACGAATTAAAGGAAGTGCAATGACTTTCGATTCGTTTTTCGTTTGTTGCGAACAGTTATTTCGACCATTATGGGATAATTAGAGACATAATGCAAAATCATCTCCTCCAAATCTTGGCTCTCTTCGCCATGGAAACGCCCGTCAGCTTAGACGCAGAAGACATCAGAAACGAAAAGGTTTTTTTTTTACCTTTTACAACATTATCGCAATTTACGTTGTGTTTGGATCAAAGGGTGAGGAAAAAATGATTTTTCACTTGCTTTTCGGTCCTTTTCCTCACCATTTGTTGAAGAATTTGATTTTTCATGGTTTTAACCCAGTCTAAGGTTTCTTTTCTGTTTTCTTCCTTTTCCTTGTTTATTTTTCTAAACAACATAACATTTTCTTCATTATATTCCTTAAACCAAACACATGATCGCGGAAAGTGCCGGGAAAAGTTTTTGAGAGAAATTGATTTCCACTAGCTTCTCATTTCTTTTACCCACCATTTGGTGATGAAAATGATTTTCCATGGTTTATGCTTTAGACTTAAACTTAGGTTTTCTTTTATCTTCTTTTCCTCATCTATTTCTCTAATCAACCAAATACAATAAGTGGTTTTCCTCTTTCATTCCTTTTTCATTTCCTCATTAAATTCCTTGAACCAAACACACTCTTATCTTTCTTCCATTGCAGGTTAAGGTTTTGCGCTCGATGAGGCAAATACGCCTCGACGATGTGGTGGTAGGGCAGTACAAGAGCCACACGAAGGGAGGTTCGACCTACCCGGGCTACACAGACGACAAAACCGTTCCCAAGAAAAGCTTAACCCCGACTTTCGCGGCCGCCGCGCTCTTCATAGATAATGCGAGGTGGGACGGCGTGCCTTTCCTCATGAAGGCCGGAAAAGCACTGCACGATAAGAGGTTTTTTTTTTCCTCAACTAATTTAAGGACACCGCCTCTCAGATTTGAAGCAACCTAAGGACGGATTTCGTCCGAAGCCTAATTGCGTGTCCTTAAATGCTCAATTTCGATAGTTAGTGTCCTTGACCCCGTAAGTTAGATGCCCTGAAACTGCAAGGTTGAATATATCCCCATAGCAATTTAAGGACATAGTGCGTTCCGAAACCTGTTTGTGTTCGTAAGTTCGTTCAAGTAACATAACCGTGTCTTTAAATTGCTTCAGTTTTCAAGGTTTAATGTCCTTAAATTGCAATCTCATAAGTTAGATGTCTCAAAACTGCCACATAGGATTTTCCCCCAAATAAGCAGCTCCGACGCCACGTGTACCTCCAAACCGCAAAATTAGGTCCCAACACTCTGTGTCCTTAAATTGCTTCAATTTTAAAATCCTTAAATTGCAATCCGATAAGCTGGGCATCCTTATATTCTCTACACTTCTCCTCAGAGCGGAGATCAGGGTACAGTTCAGGCACGTTCCGGGCAACCTATACAACAGAAACTTCGGTACGGATTTGGACCGCGCGACGAACGAGCTCGTAATAAGAGTACAACCCGACGAAGCCGTCTACCTGAAGATCAACAACAAAGTCCCCGGCCTAGAGATGAGATTGGATCGAAGCAACCTTAATCTCCTATACAAAGCAAGGTAAATAATTCATCCATCCTATGTTTTTATTACCAAGGTAATAAATAATCCGTTTTTTTTATCCGCCTTGTTTCTCTGGGCAGATACTCGAGCGAAATACCCGACGCGTACGAACGATTGCTATTAGATGCCATCGAAGGCGAACGAAGGCTCTTTATAAGGAGCGACGAGCTCGACGCTGCTTGGTCTTTGTTCACGCCCGTGCTTAGGGAGATCGAACAGAAGAAAATAGTTCCCGAGTATTACCCTTACGGTAGCCGAGGCCCGGTTGGGGCCCACTATTTGGCGGCCCGTTATGGCGTGAAATGGGGCGATCTCGGCGTTGATGAGTGAGTTGGTAGAGAGATTTTTAGGGCACAAATTGAAGCTTATGAGTTTGAGTTCTTAGCTTGAGCTTTCCTTTCTTTAGTTGGGAGATGGCTTGGAAGAATCTTCTGTCTTTTTATGTAGTGATAAATGCGACTCTTTAGACCACGTGTATTTTTTCCCATGTGTGATAAAACATTAATAAACAAGTGGGATTTGATGGTGGGATCAATCCTCGTTCACAATAAAAGAAAATTAATGAAAATAGAACTCTTTGATACAACTCATAAGCAACTGAGCGCCCTGTTGCTAACGAAGCAGTTTACCCACAACATAAAAATACAGTTAATTTTTTACGATATTGCAGTTGCTATAGTGATATTACTCCAACCCATAACTCTCTACTCCAATGATCTTACACAACACGGAGCACTAGTTTCGTAAAGCTTCTTATTCTACACTCCTGTCATATATTGGTTCTTTGTCAGGAGTATTACATAAGGCACATGGACGGCCGCGCAATGAAATCGGAAGCAGATAGACAGAGAGTACATCCTTGCTTAGAATGGAAGCAGGATCAAGAGGAGGTCTCCGAGGTAAATATAAAGACTTCCAAAAACTTCATTATATTCCATTTTTCTACTTGCAACAATGTACGATGATGATGATTATGGTGGTTAGGGAATAAGGCTTGAACTGTGCAGCGAAGACCGAATGGGCCTCGAATATTCAGAGTGAATGGTTTATCTGTTTCCAGGACGAGGGGCGGGAAAGCAGTGAATGCCTTCTATTCTATGTGACCGATGCCTCGGGATATTCGGAGAGGAGGGAAGTTATTGAAGCTGTGTTAGAAAGGAAGATGTTTCCTGCTGTAATTACTCGGCTTCGCCACCTCAGCGAGATGGAAAGTTCGCATCTTTGGTGATAAGTTTCTTTACAACTTGGGACTACTAATCAAATCGCTGCTTTCTTCTTCTCAAGTGTGTTAAGAAGAAGAAGAAGAACCGATGAATATTTTGGGCTCTTCGTTCTTGTACATAATAATATTTAGTTTGGCTTATGCATCATGGTACAGATTGTTAGTCAAAACCCTTTGTTTTTCTTTGATCTTTTCACAGTTTGGTTCTCAGGCAGGCCCGAGAATCAAGTTCCAGGATATATCTTCAGATGAACCTCTGCAGATAATAACTTCTGAAATTCTTGTATCTTTTTTAGGGGTGGTTCGATACGGTACCAAAAATGTGATACCGTATACCGTACCGAAACTTCGGTATCGAAAAAAATCATACCAATATCATACCAAAATTTCGTAAATTTCGATACGGTATCATACCGAAATTTCGATATGTATCGGTATCATACCTTCTATACCATTCACACGGAGGGTTTTACCATGCGTGTCTCGTAACTCGTTAATTTATTGTTTTCAAATTTTTAGTCAATTCAAACTCCTTAGGCCCCAATAAGATGGATTATTAATACCAAATTTTCCAAAATAAAAAACTTTTTAATTCATAAAATAACTTTAAAAAATTTAGGTATTTTAGTCAGTCTCCTTAATAAGCAAAGAACTTTACATAATCACAAAGTTGGATATAGTTAATAATTAAATAAATTTATTAAGATTCTTGTAATATTTTTATCCATTTTATATTTTTGAAATAATATAATATATATATGTGTGTGTGTATATATATATAAAATTTTCGGTACCGTATAATAATATGTATATTTATTTGTGTATATATATAATATTAAAAATTTTGTATTTCAGTATTTCGATATAATCGGTCTACCTAATTTTTAAAATTTCCATACCTTTACCTCGGTACGGTATCATACCTTACCAAAAACTTCGATATACCAAAATTTTCGATATTTTCGGTACGTTACGGTACGATAAGGACGGTATATCGGTATTTCGGTATATTTTCCCAGCCCTAATCTTTTTCTTGTGATCTGCCCTTACCACTGTAAAACAAACTAGTTTTAATGTTAATCATCTATCTCACTGCCAGTATAAGACAACGACCTAAATTTTGGGGCAATAAGCCTTAATTTCCATGGCTCGTCGCCGATGAGGGCTATTATTGATCATTTGATAACATATAGCAGATTCTGCGAAAAAAAGTGACCTTTACTGAGTAATTTCCGTACAAATCCAATCTCATCCTTAATTAGCTGTGAGAAGGCACCAAAAGAGAGAGATTGAAAGAAAGCTCCTAACAAAAATAGGAACTGTACAAGGCTGCAACAATCTGTACACTAAATACACAAACAGAATTTGGAAAAAGAAAGCTATGAAGTTTTTTTCTATCTACTCTTCAGCCCTATGTATTTCGCCCATCATTATGCGATTACTCGTAACTTTAAACCCGAGAAGGGCAGGATCGATTTGCCTACCTTTCTTACCCTTCTTTTTATTACTGCCGCCCTTAACGGAGGATGATGATTGTGCATCAGCAGAAGGAGGAGGAGCTGTTTCTTGAGGCCTTTTAACACTACTTTTAAGCATGTCGCTAAACGACGCAGCCTCTCGAATATCAGCATCGCTATACGAAGATGATCGTCTGAACTGAGCGTCCTTTTTGCCAATTGTCTCCGTATTTCCAACATGTTCTTGTCCGACCCCTGACGAATGAATCAAATGAAGATCAAACACATATGTACACTGGATGGGGCTGAGCATCTTACTTACCATCAGAAGGTATGATGATATTCGAGGAACTTTTTCCTCTGGCTAATGAATTTGCTCTTAAATCTGATGCTCCTTCTTGCGAAGGTGAAGCTCGTGAGACAGGAGGACGTCTCAGCAAGATATTTTGGGGTGCCCTTGAACTAGTAGAAGACAACGACCTGAAAAAAATGACGAGTTAGCTATGGTCAGCGTCAAAATATACACAAGATGAAAATGGATGAAGAAACGCTAGATTTTAACCATGACTGACATGGAGGGTTTTTCTCAAGCTTGAATTGATATAACTGATAAACAAGATCGGAGTGTGAAGTATAAACGGCAATTAATAAATTAAAACTTGCTGATACATTTCACTGTTATTTGAGCAACAGATATGATGGAGCTATGTTTTCATTGCACAAATGTACAAAACGAGGAGTTAATCTCACCGATCCTCCATGGCATCATCTGGAAAAGAATCAGCAGACGCTATCTTTTCGACATGAAAACCTGAAAATTTACAAGGTGATGTAAGTCATGTAATGTGGACAGAAAAGATGAGCATCCGCAAACGCTCAAACATACCGGATGATCCCAGATCATTTTTCCGTCTCAGAACATTCATCGGCATCTCTGTTTTGCCGATTGATCCCATGCCCACTTGATCGGCTTGATTTTCATGAGCCTGTAAAATGATCCCCTAAATTACATCACAACTTCACCACTCTATCTTTTGCAAGCCATAATTTCCCACCAACAGATTCGATGCTTTACCTGAGAGGCTTCATTGTCGGTTATAGGCATTTCGTTTCCAAGGCCGCTACTAGTTCTGTAAGGCAAGCCACCTATTTGTCTGACATCGTTGGTCGCCTCGGTTAGAAGACTCTGAGGGGGCCCACTAAATTTGTTACCGAAACCCACTTCTTGATCTGAGATAGCAGTAAATGAATGGCTGGAAGGAGGTCTCTTATTTATGGACATTCTATCAGCCAAGTCAAATTGCTCACTCGACAAGTTGTCAGAATTCTGTAGCAATTTCATGAGCAAAAGCTTTGAATTGTCATCATTTGTTCCATCTGACATCCACAAACCAGAATCTCCCAAATTCTGATTCTCATTATTAATCTGAAGTTGCTGTAACCTTGACTCCAACCAGTTATTAGGCAACTGATTGTTGTTCTCGGGCCACTGATTCTCAATCCTCTCCACACCAGAGCCATATAAATGGTTAGGGGTTGGAGGATATGCACCTAAAGGAAATCCACCAATCTGACCATCGGGGCGCATCTGAGAACCGCCGACAGGAAATGATGTTTGTCGTTCAAAAGGTAGACGACCATGATCATAAGGACCACGTTGAAGTCTATCTTGCATGGCCATATTCTGCTCAATAAGGCTAACAAGATCTTCCGAGGGTCTCTGTTGTGGATAAATATCCAAAGGCCTCGATCCAGCAGAAATAGAGCGACGAGGCACGTCAAGATTGCTTAAGAATTGACTAGCTTCATCGAGCGGCCATCCATGACTTCCGCGCCTCTCTTCTTCCATTTGCAACTGTTGATTCAGAAACTGCCTCTCAAGCAACTGATCTTTCTGCTGCATGAAGTGCTGATCTAGAGAATGAAGCTGCCCATGCGTTCCATGCGATAAGAGGTCCAACAGATCGTTTTGGTGACCTTGATTCGGAATTTGGCCAAATTGTGATTGAATTAAGTGGTCTATCGATGGTTCAGGATGTCTAGCAGGATACTGAGATCGTTGTTGCAGATCAAGGAGAAACTGTTGCTTCAACATGGCCTCTTCAAGAGCATTATTTGATCGAAGTGCGTCGATATGCGATTGCCCACGTCCAGAGTCTTCCATTTGGCTCTGCAACAACCGCTCAAGAAGAATCTTGTTGGCGTGAGACTGCTGCTGCTCTTTCAACATCATTTGTTGTTGATGTAACTGTTGTTGATGCTGCTGCTCAAGTTGTAATTGTCTCTGATGCCGCAGCTGAAGCGCCAACATATGTTCAGCATCAGGCCCCATTAGATCAGAAATCTGTTTCTGTTGAATCATTTTCTGAATTTGATCCATATCTAGCATCGCTTCATTCAAACTTGCATTATGAGAAGGCATCATGTTGCGGTGTTGAGAGTGCTGCTGCTGAATTCTCTGGTGCATCAGCTGATCTGCTAAGTCGTAACGATTGAACTCTTGATCCATTCTTGAAGCATGACGAGCATTCATGACATCTTGGTACAAGCGAGGATCAGAACTTAGATTACCACTGAAAGCATCTTCTAGTTTTTCAAGGACAGGGCCTGAATCAGCCATTCCATTATAGAAGCCAGGTCTTCCGGATAAAGGGCCTTCAAGCATTTCCCGTGAGCTTCCACTAAATGAAGGAGCTTGATTCCGGGCATAAGTAGTTTCTAGCTCAGACCACAGTAACCCAAGAGGATGCATCTTCTCATTGCCTTCCTGATTCATGCCATGATTACCTGAAAATTTGGAAGTATGACAATTATTAGCCTGTTCATACTATCCCACTTTCACCATACGACCGCTCCCATTTACAAGTCTCCAACCAAAAACCAAGTTGCTGAGATGAAACACTAATAAATATGAAAAATATTGACGCAGACGTTAAAGCAAAAAATAAAAGCAGTAACCATCACCAACCTTCTTGGACATCAAAATCACGAACCAAGTGCTGCGGCAAATGGCTTTGATGTTCAGACATGTTTGCCAGGGGATGAGAAGCAGAGATAGCAGCGGACACTGGGAACTTCCAGCTTGATCCATCAGGAACAGAAGGAACCGATTCCGGAAAACCTGATGGCAAAATAATTCCTTGCGCATCTTTATTTACATCACTGCCACTATCAAAGAGTTGCCTAAGCTTCAAATGAGGCATAACATCTCCCAATTCCAGAAAAGGTGAGCCCTCGGGAGCATCTTCAGCCCTAACTGGTAAACCAGTCCCAAAAAAGCCTTGCTCAAACCATGAAATTATGTCGACTCCAAGAAAAGGTCCTTGGATATCCCCTTGAGGATCGCGATAATACAAACTCAACTCTTCTGGAGGTATTCCTTTATCCACCCAAAATTCATTCACAATGCTTCCAACCTTTTGCTCTCTACCATTTTGATACTGCTCAGTGGCAAGGTTCATTAAAAGGTTGTTCAGATCACTTAAGGGGTTACTTTTAGTATCAAAAGGCACACCACTAACTTTTCCAGAGGCTGTCGGCTGGTCAACAGGGGAATATGCAGCTTTCACCTCCACGTCACCAAATTTATCTGCAGTCAGAGCATCTAGACCACCAATTTCTAATTCTGATTTCATTGTGACACTATCCAACTCTTTCTTCATCATGGCATCTAGAATTTCATGGCTCCCATTTTTTTCTGCAAAAGTTAGGTTGAAATTGCTCATTCAAATCCAGAAAACAAGATGGAATCTCGAAGAAAACTTTCGAAAACTCCATTCTTACCACTTAAGGAGTCTCTTCCAGGCATATAACTGTTTATAACACTACCATTTCCAGCCTCACTAGTGTCAATTGAAATTTTCTGGACATTATCTTGCCTCTCTTCAGCAGGAAGTATATGTTCTTCATTGGTGAATGCTATACCAACCACGACGCAGAAAATACCCCAAATTAAATGTAAACAAACATAAACTAAAAAGATCTGTACAAGCAAAAAGTGAAAGCTGAAAGTACCTTCAGGACGGTCGGTTGATCCTGCCTTTTTAACTGAATGGTACACCGCTCCACTGGTTGTCACTGAACCCTTCCATATATCATTCATGATAGCCTACACAACACATATTCACAAATAAATCCCACTTCATAGAAAAAAAAATTACCACAAATGCAATTCCCAGGCTTACCTCCTGCCCTGCATCAGGAGCAACAAAAGCTAGTGGTTCAACAGTATCTAATTTAGTGATTTCGAGGACTTTTTCCATGTTATCTGGAACACTGGGAAGCAACAACTCCAACTTCTGCTTGCGGTATATGTCAAGCAGTTTTCCACGTGGGTAAACATATTTTTGAGCAGTAGAGGTTTTTCCTGGAATACTTGCAGTCATGTACTGCCCAGAACCAATTGGGCCAGAGGATGGAGGTCTTACAATGGAAACACTTGACCTACCACGACCTATGGTAAATCCTACAGCTGAACCCTCATTCCGTGCTCTTTCAACTCCAAATCCTGGAGCCGCACGATTTGAAACAGTTCCAGCATGATTTCCATCCATTCTGTGCCTTGGTCTCCACTTATCTCGAGATTCTGAATCATGATCAGGCACAGCACGAGTGTTTGAAACCAAAGACTTACTTTCACTCTGAGGCTCTTCTTTCTCCAAGTCCGTCTTCTTATCTACCCTAGCATCCTTTTCCTTGTCATCAGGGCCCCATCTCAAAGACCATTTGTTATCACGCTTGGGTTCATGAGGGGAATTGCGGTTACTGTTGTCATGCCACCTTTCAGTTGGAGGAAAAGGTCTATTATCAGTAGTTTCTTTGCCTTGAACATTGTCAATCCGCCTATCCATCTTTCTCCTGTCCCTTCGCCCAAGTAATCCAGTTTCCCTTTCTTCTTCATGCCAGCGCCGGCCACTATCAAGCTCTGGAGCATTTTTTCTCCAGTCTCTCTTTTCCTCGACTGCATCTGAACGCCAAGGCTCCTTCTGGTTTAAATCAGTTGAATTACCGAGAGAGAGAGAACTCGGCCCACGAGTCTCCTGATGAATAAAATATACCATCAAACTTGCGTACCATGAACCATAATAATATGAGAAACAATGAAACTAAAAGAAAAAGATTGAAAAAACAAGCAAATGAATATCAGATCTGCATTAAGACTTCATGTTCACAGTTCAATCAGTTAAGGAACAGTGGAAATCACTAAGTGATCAAATCCGAAAATTACATTTACAGTCCTTGAATCATTTGGCTTAGAGTGCAGCCACTGAGGAGATAGAGGGATTATTTCTGATGCAGCAGGATCTGCAGCAAAGCAATTAAGGCAACGGTAAGCTACTAGTTTAAGAAGCATAGTACAATAAACTAAGGGCAATGGGTACAATGTAGACATGTTACCTTTTGATTCGTCCACCAATCCAGATTCGTCGAGCAAACCAGCCAAGGCCTTGTTTTCATCAGTTCCCATCAGAGCTTCAAGCACAATTAAAAAGGGGAATCAGTATATAGGAAGGTACTCAAATAGATGAAAAACTAAAGCAACGAACCCTGAGTATCTGATTCGTGATAAATTAGATATCGTAGGTGCAGCAAATAACGAATTGGACTTCATTTCAAACACCAGATATCATAAACTATACTTTAGGAACTGTCGAAATAAATTATTGGAAAACAACCACTACTAAATAGCCAGGTAAACAGACTTGGAAGATGAGTAAAATCAACCAGACTAAACAAATCAGCAACTCCGAAGGATACGATGTTATACAAGAAGATGGTGCAACCATTCGAAACCCCCTAGAAATCAATCCTGAATAATTCAACATAAACACACATCCAAAGTAAAATCTGCAAGCACAGACAATAATTACTACAACCACAACACCACAAATCCAAATCTGTAGAAGAGAATTTTATTTATCCTGACCATTGGAGGTCCACAACCGATCGTCCTGCTTAGATTTGATGAGATCGTCCGAGAGATGCTGTTTGCTTTCAGCCATAAAACCGAATCGATGATCAAGGAAGAAGTCGTCTATCAAAAAACAAAATTGCAACTCGTAGAGAGAGAGAGAAAGAGAAACGATTGCAAAGAGCTTTTTCGAAATCGAACGAATTGAACAAAAGAGGATTAGAGATTTGAGCAGAATTGTATGTGTTTGAATCTGTGTATCGATGGATAGAGAAATAGGGTTTGAGAGCGCAATCGAAAATGATGCAGGGGAAAGCAATCATATAATCGTCCAATATTATTATTATATTATTATTATTATTATTATTATTATTATTATTATTATTAGGAGTAACTTCAATTAAATCCCCTACCCCTATTTTCTTACACATAACTTCCCATTCCATCTTATTTATTAACAAACTCCCTAAATCAAAACAATCTTACACATAACTCAACATGGATGATTTTGCCCCTATATTTTTGTAGTACCAATATACGTATGTTTGTAGTACCTCAAAGGACGATTTTGCCCCCTCTATTAATTTTCACACCCTCACCCAACTTGTAGTACCAATATGCGCATGTTTGTAGTACCATATAGATGTTCGTGGTACCATTCCATGAGTCCATGGACGATTTTGCCCCTCCACTAATCCCCACACTCTTTTCTTTTCCTCACCCAAACTTGCAGTACCAATATACGTATGTTTGTAGTATCAATGTATAGATGTTTGTGCTACCATACCGTGGTACCATTCCGTGAGATAATGTAGTACCATACGTAGGTTATTTGTATTACATTTTTCCGTACCACTTGCTTAACTATCGCAACTCCTACCCTAAAATTGTAGGACAAATATACATATGTTTGTAGTACCAATAGATAGGGCTGAGCAAAAATATCCGAAAATCGGATATCCGATCCGATATCCGATTTTTAAAACCCGAAAATCTGGATATCCAGTTTTAAAAACCGGATCGGATATCCGATCCTATTTATTTTAAAATAAATAGGATCGGATACGGATAGTGGTTTGTCTAAAATCCGGATATCCGGTATCCGGTTTTATATTTAAAAAATGATTTTAAAAATAAAAAATAGCCCAAAATGATAAATGAAGGTCAAAAAGGAAAAAAAATACCATAGAAATATTTACATTTATATTATTTATTATATAATTTTTTGAATCATGAATTCACATATTGTGTGAATTAATATGTGTAGAAATTTTTATATGAAAAAATAATTTTTTTTTTTATTTTGATAAGAAATAAAAAAAATAATTTTGAACAGAATATATTTTGAATCATGAATTCACATATTGTTTATTATTTATTATGTAATTTTGAATCATGAATTCACATTGTGTTAATTACTATGTAGTGATTTTTATATGAAAAAATATATTTTTTATTTTGATAAGAAATAAAAAATGATTTTGTAAAGAAAATATGAAAAATTATACTACAAAAAATAAATTTAAAAACCGGATGCAGATATCCGATTTAAATATCCGAAGCTGATATCCGATTTTCGGATATCCGATTAAAACCGGATCGGATGCGGATATCATTTTTTGATATCCGAAAATTCGGATATCCGAATTTCGGATATCCGAAAATCCGGATATCCGGTTTTGCTCACCCCTACCAATAGAGATGTTCGTGGTACCAAGATTAGGTTACTTTAGTATCAATATATACGGTAACCGTCACGACAAAAAAAATCGGATGGCGTCAAAAATTTGTTACCAAAACTTGAAGTACCAATATACGTATGTTTGTAGTACCAGTGTATCGATGTTCGGGGTACCATACCCTGAGCTAGTGTGGTACCATACGTAGGTTACTTGTGCTGAGCGCATGGTAGCGAAAAAAGATACCAGAAGTAACCTACGTATGGTACCACACTATCTCACATTATGGTATCACGGATATCTATACATTGGTACTACAACCATACGTATATTGGTACTTCAAGTTTGGGTAAGGAATTTTCGGCCATCTGAATTATTTTTGGTCCGTGACGTTGCCATAGATATTGGTACTACAAGTAACCTACTCATGGTACCACGAACATCTGTATATTGGTACTACAAATATATGTATATTTGTCCTACAATTTTAGGGTAGGAGTTGCGATAGTTAAGCAAATGGTACGGAAAAGGTACTACAAATAACCTATGTATGGTACTACATTATCTCACGGAATGGTACCACGGTATGGTACCACAAACATCTATACATTAGTACTACAAGAATACGTATATTGGTACTACAAGTTTTGGGTAGGGGTCCGTGGGTGTTGATAGGTTTTTTGGTAATATTGTTGTTTTTATAAGGCTAAAATCGTCCATTAGGTAGCTATATGATATAAAAGTTTTAAATGAGGAGTTTGATGATAAATGAATGGGAAGGGGGAGTTGGTTGATTAATAGTTTGGGATTAGGGAGTTATGTGTAGATTTCTCTAATTATAAGGTGTATCTACATAAAAAAAGTTATCAATTGATCTTTATAATTTTATATATAGATACATAGTAAAATAAACTTTTTCCACATACTTAAACCGTTTGGTTGAGAGTACCATTTTGCCATCGTTTACGTATTATTTTATATGTATAGTATGTAGCATATTTGTGTTAGTGTGATACCTAATCCGTAAATATTTTATGTGATATCTCTAAGAGCTTAATGTATTTGTATTCAATGTATTACATATAAATCCGATCATCTACGGTTTCTAGATATTTCTATGATGCACCTTTAGTCAAGCGGGTATACATGTGTAAAAAAATATTTCTTTTACTAGGTATTTATATAACAAAATGCAGACAATGACTGATTTAATATTTTAATACTTTTGCGTATTTAATTGTAAACTTCTCTTATTTATAAATCAAATACAGATTGCAGAATGAAGGTAATATGTATCAATTCACATAAATTACTGGTGTCCACTAATGAGAGTGTTAATGGTATTGGATTAAAAGTTTATTAGCCCAATTTTGGAAAGTAAATTGCAACACTGGCCTTTACAACTCAGTAATATTAATACGATCGTAGAGGCCCAATAACTAATAAGTTAGGCTGATCTCATTTTATTTTCCTTGTCATGATTTCTATGTTCTTCTGTAAAGTAGCAAATGATTGCTATAATTTTGGGGATTAAGAAGTTGAAAATCTGCAATGACGCCAAATCCACTTAATATTAATTATAATAATCTTCATCATTCAAGATTACTTAGTAGCATATGAAATCAATTCTTATTTTGTTTGTTTTTCTTTTTTTCTACAATCTGCTCATTGTCACTTGCAACGACCCTTCCAATGAAAATAATATTGAGCAGCATAAATCCATCGCGCGAATATGCCAACATTATCTAATATAACAAAAATAAGTAAATCTTTTCGTTGTGACATTCAAATATTATTTTACTACCTGCAAAGTTGCGTATAACGAAAAATCATCGGCGCAATGATTGAAATAAATAAAAATGCTAGCGTATCACTTGCGCATGCGTATATTTATATATTTCGAGAGTCAAAGGATCATAATATTAAGTTTCAAAATAAATAAACAGTAAAATATGAATTACGCGATCCGACTCATTTAAAATATATATATATATATATATATATATATACACGGCGGGTTCTAAAAGCATGGCGTTTCCGTCCGATTTAAAAAGAAATGAGCTCACACGTGAGGGGGAGTGTTAAAAGTTTCACGTGTGATGGACTAAAAAATGTCCCACATCGATTGGTAACAATAAATTATATGGGTTTATAAGCTTGATGGGCCACTCCTCTTAAACACCAATTGGTTTCAAGAAGGAACCCATCAAGCTTATACCCGGCCCATATTTCTAACATGGTATCAGAGCGGGTGGATCCGACTCATTTAAAAATATATATATATATGGCGGGTTCGAAAAGAATGACGTTCCCGTCCGATTTAAAAAGAAATGGGCTCACACGTGAGGGGGGAGTGTTAAGAGTTTCACGTGTGGACTAAAAAAAATGTCCCACATCGATTGGTAACAATAAATTAAATGGGTTTATAAGCTTGATGGGCCACTCCTCTTAAACACCAATTGGTTTTAAGAAGAAAGCCATCAAGCTTATACCCGGCCCGTATTTCTAACACGCGATACATACATGATACAACTGCTCTGCTCCCTATTATTTCCAAGGGCATTTTTGGGATTTCTTACTTACCAGCACAGCAACACACAATTGAAGGGAGGATGGCAATGGGCCGGGTCCGGAAACGGACCCGCCCCTAATGGGACGGATATTTTTAAAATAATCAGATGTGGGGCAGATAATGAATTTGAATTCTTCTACCCGGCCGGGTCGGAGGCGGGTCCATGGTCTGGCCAAACCCGCCCTGAGACCCGCCCCGAAAACATATATATATATATATATATATATATATTATAATTCATTTCGTAATTACGTTATATAACATTATTGTTAATATTATGAATAAAAAATCGATTGTTCTAGTGGTAGAGATTTGATATTACAAATGTTAGGTTGCGGGTTCAGTCTCAAGCAATACAGTTCTTTATTTTATCTTTTAAAAAATAAAAAGAAAAGAAAAAATTTAAAAAAATTTAAAAAATCAATATATCTGGGTCTGGCGGGTCTAGGGGTGTTCAAAAGTCGGTAAACCACCGACGTACCGAACCGATACCGAAAGTTCGGCAAACCGAATACCGAATTTTCGGTTCGGTTCGGTATTAAAAACTAACCGAAAATTTTCGGTTATTTCGGTTCGATTCACCGGTTAACCGAAATAAACCTATGTACCGAACAATATATATATATATATATATATATACACACACATATAACATATATAATATTATATATACAATCGTCATAACCCAGCACATCGCCCAGCCCAATATTTAATCTTCCCCCTCTTGGCCTCTCAAGAAAAAAATAAGTTTTCCCCCCAAAAAACACTCGATCGAAACCCCAACAGAATAGAATTCCTCTCATCTCTGCACTGAATTGCGTTGATCAGTGATTCTCTCCGGTCGAGCACTCGAGCCAGATCAGGTGTGTTGAATACCTCATTATTCTATCATAATTCCGTAGCGTTAGGATTATTATTACCTTTTCTATATTTACTACTACTGTTTGGTGAATGACGATGCGATGATTGTTTTCTTGGTCTTTTTCGGTTCGTTTGAGAATTGGTAGAGAGATTGCATTTTTTTCCCTTTTTTTGGTGAATAATTTTGCAAGAACATAGCATATGTGGTTGGGTGGTTTTAATACAGAGCGGGCACACCGAATTAAGAAGAAAATAGCAGTTTGTATTCCCTTTTTTTTGTTATTGTTTATTTGATTGAGCATTTTCGATTAGTCATACTCGTATTTTAATTTTCAGCCCTTTTTCGTTTTTTTTTAATTTAGTTCGGTTTTTTCGGTTATTTACCTAAAATGACCGAAATATATCGGTTATTACCGAACCGATGTTATCGGTTCGGTATTCGGTATGAGATCTTTATAACCGAAAATTTCGGTTACCGAAGGTTCAGTACGGTACGGTTCCGTAATTACCGTTTGAACACCCCTAGGCGGGTCAGACCCGGTTCGTTCGGGTCCAGCCCGGAGCCGAGGCAGGACGGGTCCCGAGTCCGCTAAAAAATAATCGGGTCTGGTCTTGGGTCTGGCCAGGCCAAACCCGACCATACCCGGCTCGTTGCCATCCATAGAAGGGAAATTCAGTGACGTAAGGGATTTCCTTTTCTTTTCTTTTTTTCTATCATTTGTTAATGAATTAAACCATTTTCAATCATGGGCGCATAGTAAAATTAAACGAATAAGGTGACAAGGTTTGGGATATTTAAGGCTTTTACGTTTTAACGTTCAGGCCAAAGTACACACACATTTTAACCATTTAATTGTCATAATATTATGAGCAAATCATGATTCATCAATAATGAATCATCAAAATTAAATCATGATTCATCACAATGAATCATCAAAATTGTATGATTAAATGTGGATGTTTTTGGAATACTAATGATCATGAATTATGATAAGATGAGGTGTTCAAAAATATATTGTATTTTTGTATGAGTTGTATAGATGATTAAATTGTATTTTAGTGTATGATTTTAGTATAAATAGGTGTTTAAGTTGCATTGTAAAATCATCAATATAGAAAATATATTATATATTTTATAACACGTTATCAGCACGATCACGCACCACCGTCAAGATCAACCTCCGCCGTAGAGGTCAACTTCAACCGTCGAATCAACATCTTTCGAAGTTCTTCAATTTTGGTCGAGGTACCGTAATTTTATACTAATCGTTGGTTTAATTGTGGTATACGCTTTCTATTTCTATTAAGGTGATGAGATCCAAATTTTGATTATCTGTCATAACTTGTGAAAATATTTTAGCGAATTTTACAAAAATAGTTATAAATAAATAAATAAATAATTTTTACTTATATTCTTGAATGGACTTCATTCATTATAATTTTATCTATTAACTTATTTGATTTTAAAATTTTATAGAATCATGTCGTTGCTCTATCTGATGCTTGAAGAACATTTGTTTATGTGTATTATTATTACGTGGGCACTTATTGGGATGCCGATAATGTTTATTTGGATGTTGATAGAGTTTTTTCATACGATTTTTTTCAAAAGAAGATACTGAAGAAGAAACTATCAAGGATATTAAAGAATAGTGCTTATGAATCTCTTTTAATATTTTGTTGTGTTTTTTTATTGTTTATATTTTATAGTAATATGACGAACTTGGCAAGCCTCGAATTTGTTGCACTGGATATCAACGACAAGAACTATATATCTTGGGCACTAGATGCCGAAATTCACCTGAAAGCCAAAGGTTAGGTGATACCATTATCGCTGCGAAAACCACAACAAATCAGGATACAGGCGCAACCGACGCCAGTGGCACAACCATATCCACCACTCCTCAGGATAAGGCAAAAGCCTAGATATTTCTTCGCCATCACATTCATGAAAGTCTGAAAACTGAATACTTAAATAAGAATGATCCGGCTGAGTTGTGGAAAAGTTTGAAAGAACGATACGACCACCTGACAACTGTTATCCTGCCGAGAGCAAGGTACGAGTGGATAAATTTACGACTGCAGGATTTTAAATCGGTGAATGAATATAACTCTGCAGTTCATAGAATTACTTTTACATTGAAATTATGTGGAGAAGCAATCACCGATGATGATAAGCTCGAAAAAACATTCACCACTTTCCACCCGTCGAATGTAGTATTACAGCAACAATATCGTGAAAGGCAATTCAAAAGGTATGCAGAACTAATATCTGTTCTATTGTTGGCTGAGCAAAACAACGAATTGTTGATGAAAAACCACGAATCCCGACCAACCGGTGCGGCTGCGCTCCCTGAAGCGAATGCGGTCAGGCGAAATAATAATGATAATAATCGAGGTAATGGTCGTCGACGTGGACGTGGCGGATATCGCGGCCGCGGACGAGACCGTGGTCAAGGCCGTGGTCAAGGCCGAGGTCGTGGCCAAGGATATTATGGTGGTGATTAGCAGTACTTCCGTGGTGGTTATCATAACAATCGTGGTGGTTATCAAAGTCTTCCCCAGAAGAGGAAAAGCTATGATATTAAGGATGAGAAGAGGCACGCCGAACAAAAGGATAATGATGAGCGATGCTATCGTTGCGGTGGTTTGGGCCATTGGTCGAAAACTTGTCGCACGCCCAAACATCTCGTTGAATTATATCAAAAGGACAAAGGAAAGAAAATTGAAACAAATCTTGTTCAGGGTGATCTCGCCTCTACTTTTGGTGTCAATGATGAAAGTACTCATTTCGAGGCCGCGGATTTTCAATAAGCTTGATGTGATCGCCTTTTGTGTTATTATCATATGTTTAATTATGTGTGTATTATATGCTTGTATTATATGCTTGTATGCTTGTATTATATGCATCGTTGTGTTAAGTTATTTGTATGTTTGCATGCTTTGTTATCAGTAATAATGGTTATTATGTGCTTATTATTAAGGACATTCATACAATGGATACGAGCATGTGCAATGGAGAATTATGTCTCGCAGACTGCGCAACGACTCATACGATTCTGAGAAATAAGAAATATTTTGATCATCTTGAAATGAAAGGAGAGAGTGTCATTACTATCTCGGGCAGTACAAATATAATTGAAGGCTCCGGAAGAGCTAGCATTTTACTGCCAAAGGGACAATGCTAATAATCGAAAATGCCTTATATTCTCCTAAGTCTCAAAGAAATTTACTAAGCTTTAAAGCTATTCGAAATAATGGATATCATGTTGAGACGGCAGAAAGGGAGACGTCGAATATTTGCACATGACAAAAGTGATTTTAAATGATAAAAGAATCGTGGAAATATTACCTTCTTTTGATTCTGGGTTATACTATACTTATCTAAGAACAATTGAGTCGTATGCTATCGTAAACCAGAACTTTACTGAAGACAGTACATTTAATGTTTGGCATGACCGGTTGGGCCATCCCGGTTCAATTATGATGCGAAAAATAATTGAAAATTCACGTGGAAATTCGATAAAGAACCAAAGGATTCTTCAATCTAATTAATTATCTTGTGCTGCTTACTCTAAAGGGAAGTTAATTGTTCGGCCATCACCAATGAACGTAAAGAATGAATCTATTGTATTTTTGGAACGTATACATGGTGATATTTGTGGGCCGATACACCCATCATGTGGACCATTTAAATATTTCATGTTATTAATTGATGCATCGAGTAGATGGTCCTACATATGTTTATTATCTACAAGGAATGTGACATTGCGAGGTTGCTTGCTCAGTTGGTTCGATTAAGGGCACATTTTCCGGATTATCCGATAAAGAAAATACGCCTTGACAATGCTGGCGAATTTACTTCCAAGGCATTTAATGATTATTGTATGTCTATCGGTATTGATGTTGAGCATCCTGTGCCACGTGTTCATACGCAAAACGTTCTTGCAGAATCGTTGATTGAACGTCTGCAATTAATTGCAAGACCATTATTGATGAAGTCGAAGCTTCCCTCGTCTTGTTGGGCGCATGCTATATTACATGCAGCGGCACTAATTCGCATCAGGCCAACAAGTTACCATGATATCTCCCCATTACAAATGGTTTATGGTCAGGAACCAGATATTTCCCATCTAAGAATTTTTGGATGTGCGGTATATGTTCCAATTGCGCCCCCATAACACACAAAGATGGGACCTCAAAGGAGGTTGGGAATATATGTCAGATTTGAATCTCCATCTATTAAAAGATATTTGGAACCACTAACTAGTGATTTATTCACGGCTAGATTTGCCGACTGTCATTTCAATGAAACAATTTTCCGACATTAGGGGGAGAAAGGAAACAGCTGGAAAGAAATATTAGTTGGAATGAATTATCACTAAATCATTATGATTCTCGAACGAAAGAATGTGAACTGGAAGTTCAGAAGATAATTCATTTACAAAGCTTAGCGAATCAATTGCCAGATAGCTTTACTGACACAAAGAGAGTGACTAAGTCACATATTCCGGCTGTTAATGCTCCTGCAAGAATTGATGTTTCTACGGAACAAACACGAGATATTGTGCCTAAACCACAACTGAAGCGTGGTAGGCCATTCGGTTCCAAAGATAAAAATCCTCGGAAAAGAAAAGGAGCAAATAATAAGAATGGTCCAATCGAGGATTTATCTACTAAAGAAGAGTCGATGAGCATAAATGACGATACAAATGAAACTCAGGTACCTGAACATATTGAAAATAATGAAGAGATCTCCTCCATCAATTATGCCCAGAACAGAATTAGATGGAACCGAGATAAAGTCAACGTTGACGATAAATTCTCATTTAATGTAGCGCTTCTTGAAATGAATAAGATGGATGAAAATGAGGATCATGAACGAAGGTCTGTAAACGAATGCAGACTACGAAAAGATTGGCAAAATGGAAAGATGCGATCGAGGAAGAATTAAAATCACTTGAGAAACGAAAAGTTTTTGGACCTGTAGTCCGCATACCAGAAAATGTAAAGCCGGTTGGATTTAAATGGGTTTTTATTAGAAGGCAAAATTGCATATTACCCCGCGTGGTTTTACGAAAATGCACCATACTACCTCCTGAATTTTTTATTACCCGAAACACCCTTGTACTTTCCTAAACTTCGCATACGCTCCCCATCGGGCCATTTTTAGTATAACGGTCAAGTAAAAAGTCTAATTCCAATTTTGCCCCTGTTACTTAATGAGTAGGGCAAACGAAAATCTCTCTGTAAAATTGAAATCTTCCATAGGTACAAGAACAACTTTTCGCGGCTAAACATTCAGACAATCGCCATTTGTCAAACACATTGAATCTACTTCTCACACACATCACAGGCCGTAATGGTGTATTCATACTGCAACATCTACTTATGGGTCCACGGGCGGTTCGAATGGCTGCCAAATGCGAGGTACTTTGGGGATTGAAGGTACTGTTTCAGGGCGTTGATAAGGATAGGTTTTTTCTGGGCACCTTAGACAATTTTTACAGACACGCGGGGGGGAAAGCTAGTAATTTACAGTATTACTATTGCATACCTGGTCAGACGATGGATTTCGGTCTTAGGGCTATCAAAAATGATGATGATATCAGGGACCTTCCCAGAGAAAATATGAATGAGAAGGTTATTCATATTTTTGTTGAAGAGTTGCCGAGTTTTATTGAAGCTGTTGATAGTGAAGGTAGGCCGGTTTCTGATCGAAGTTTGGAGGTGCCCCTTCTTACATATCCATTACCTGAGGGTGTTGCTTCATTTGGCGATGGTAATATAGTAGGTGGTGAAGATATTGGGCCAGATAATGAGGCTGAGGCTGATGGTGGAGGTTATTGTGGTTCTGATAATGAGGCTGAAGCTACTGACGGTGGGGGTTGTTGTGGGTCTGATAATGAGGCTGATGCTGCTGCAGAGGTTGAGAGGAGGGGGATAATGAGGCAGCTGCAGAGGTTGAGAGAGAGGGGGGCAATGAGACTAATGCAGAGGTTGAGAGAGAGGGGGACCAAGATGATTATGAGGTTGAGGCTGATGATTTTATGTCTGAAAATGAGACAGAGAAAGATGGTGATGCCGAGGGATTACTATCTTCTGCAACTGATTCTGAAGATGAAGATTTTATTTGTGAAGATGGCATAGAAGAAGATGATTCTGAAGAAGAAGATGGTTCTGAAGAAGAAGTCCATGTTGGACAGGAAAGTAACCATGGCAGATCAGATGAGGAAGGAAATCCTCAAGATGATTGGTACACTGACAATGATGAAGATGTTTATGAAGAGTTGGAGAAAAATATAGATTCAGATAGTGAACATGTTAGAACTCATCCAGAATGGGATGAAACAACAGACATGACTGAAATGAATTGCAAGTGGGGCTTCGTTTTCCAAACAGATAAACTTTCAAGGCAGCCTTGAAGATTGGACAGTTAGAAAAGGGATAGACTTGAAGTTTGTGAAGAATGAAAAGATGAAAGTGACAGCGATTTGCAAACATGCATGTGACTGGAAGTTGCATGCTTCACCAGTAATGAGGGGCACTGAGTGGATGGTTAAATCACATAAGGGACAGCATAAGTGTTCACATCGTACCACTAATTCATTGGCTGATTATAAGTACCTTGGTAAGAGAATCATGAACTATGTCAGGGATAACTCCAATGAAGATTTATTGTCATTGAAGAGGAAGATTAGGAGGGATGTTAGGGTTGATGTGAGTACATTCAAAGTGTACAGGGCCAAAAAATATGTTGTTGAGCTGATAAAGGGAGAAGTAATGATGCAATACAGGAGACTCTACGACTATTGTGCTACTGTTGTTAAGCACAATGTTGGGAGTTCCTGTATTTTGCATGTGAACATAGAGGAAGATCCACCAGTTTTGCAACGATTCTACTATTGTTTGAAGCCTGTGATAGATGGCTTTAAAGCTGGTTGTAGGCCTATGATTGGGTTGGATGGATGCTCCAGAATATGCTTCACAGCCAGCAGCTGGAGTTGGTCCAAGAACTTCTCCAGAATCTGCTTCACAGCCAACCCCAGGAGCTGCTCCAGAACATGTTCTTCATGCAGAAATCCCAACACAGGTATGATGGAATTAATTGGCTTGAGAAGGCAGCGAATGATAGTCATTTAGCATTTAGAATTTACATGTTGAGTTGATGCATATTGCACAGGATTCTAGTACCAATCCAACTGCACCTCCAACTGCAACATAATAAAAACAGGATAAACTCATTCTCAAACTCAAATCCAGTAATTCTTCTCCAACGGTCAAAGTCATTCTCAAATCGAAGAAAAGAAAAGAAAACTAAAATTATGTTGATCTTAAAGCAAAAATCATGGAAGATAGTTTCATCACCAAATGGCTAGGAAAGTGAACGAAAAGCTAGTGAGAATCGTTTTCCCTCTAGTTTTTCTTTTCTTCACCATTTTCCTCGATCCAAACACAACCTAAATGTAATTACTAAACATAGAACTCATTTTATGCATTAACGCATAGATGCGTTTATTGGAGGAGCGAGGAAGTACAAAATTCATTTTGGAATTCGTTTTTTGGATTAGGTTGGAGTGATTTTAAGATATTTTTGGGTTTTTCAGTACCATCGGAGATGGTCTCAAATGTGTATTGTAATATATGTATTATAATTGTAAAATAATGATTAAAAAAATAGAATGACAAATTTGAGAATACAAAATGATATATAGTGGGTGATTTTCTTTTAATTTATTATTAAATTTTTAAATTAGTTAAATTGACATACTAGTTTAAATTGACATAACAAACATGATTATTCCAATGTCCGAAGTTTAGTAAAAGAGTATTAGTATATGTTGCACACCTTGGGTGTGTTAAAAATAAAAATAAATTGATAAGAGGTTTTTTTAATTTTGATTTTAATATTTAGTTAGAAAAATATGTATTTTACTAAAAATAGAATAGGCAGTTTCAATTTCATTAGGCTAAGACTATGTTTATCCATGGCTTTCACAACCGGTCATGAGAATAAAATATTAATTTCTCTCACCTCCACATCCACAACCTACACCTCAACAATTTTCATACTTTATCAACAACCGAGCACAACCTATAATATTTACATTTTATAATTTTTAGTGGTATTTGAATGTTTGAAAATAGATTACATTATATGATATAAAATTTAGATACTTTGGTCATTGGAGATACAAAAGTAATATGAATTATGATCGATTATAGAATGTAATAGAGAAATAAATAATTTGAAATTGTGACTCAAAATGTAGCAATATTAGTCTCTATTTGTAGAGAAAAAAAATTCTTACATTTGGTAAAAAATTAAAATAAAATTTTAATAGAAAATTAAATGTATCAGAAAAATCAATAAAAACTGCAAAAACAGGTTCGAAACTGTGCACAACCGGTTGGTCCACCAACCGGGTTGTGGGAGGTTGTAGTAATTATTTATTTGTTTGATTTATTTTATTTAATTAGATTGCACAACCGGTTGTACGGGTCATTGATAAACAATAGTCTAAAGAACATGATCTAATATTTATTTTTTATTTTCAATTTTTAGAAAAAATTTTATTTTTAATTTTTAATTTGAAAAAATCTCTGATGTTTATAAATACAACAAAAAGCAGTTTTTAACCCGCCTTTACCATTAATATAAGCGTATAGATCGATAAATGAAAGCAAAAGCAAATCTTCGATTCCCATAAACCCTTCCCATTTTTCCACTCCTTGGCGTTGGTGTGGTGCTGTGTTCTGCTTTCTTGTTCATAATCAACGCGATTGATTACCATCAACGCGATTCTCTAGGGGTGACCAAAACCGGATATTCGGATTTTCGGATATCCGAAATTCGGATATCCGGATTTTCGGATATCAAACAATGATATTCATATCCGGTCCGGTTTTAATCGGATATTCGAAAACCGGATATCCTCTTTATTCGGATATTTAAATCGGATATCCGCATCCGGTTTTTAAATTTATTTTTTATAGTATAATTTTTCATATTTTCTTTACAAAATCATTAATTTATTTCTTATCAAAATAAAAATATATTTTTCATATGAAAATTACTACATATAATAATTAACACAATATGTGATTCATGATTCAAAATTACATAATAAATAATAAACAATATGTGAATTCATGATTCAAAATATATTCTGTTCAAAATCATTTTTTTATTTCTTATCAAAATAAAATATTTATTTTTTCATATAAAAATTTCTACACATAGTAATTCACACAATATGTGAATTCATGATTCAACATGTAATAAAATAATATAAATATAAATATTTCTATAGGATTTTTTTTTTCCTTTTTAACCTTCATTTTTCATTTTGGCCTATTTTTTTATTTTTTATTATTTTTAAATATAAAACCGGACCGGATATCCGGATTTTAGACAAACCATTATTCGTATCCGATCCGGTTTATTTTAAAATAAATCGGATCGAATATCCGATCCGGTTTTTAAAACCGGATATCCGGATTTTCGTTTGAAAACCGGATATCGGATCGGAATCCGATCGGATATCTGATGCGGTTTTTAAAACCGGATATCCGGATTTTCGGATTTTGAAAACCGAATATCGGGATCGAAATCCAATTTTTGGATATTTTTGCTCAGCCCTGTATTCTCCCTTTCCCATTACTAAGGTAAAAATCACAAATTTAGCTGCTAACTAGTAACGCAATTCAAAAGGGGTTTCTTTGAGAGTGTCGTTCTTTGTCCCTGTTACTGATTATTTTTTTTACAGATCTATAGCTTACGACATCGCTTAGAAGTGGGATTTGATGGAATAAAGGGATTGCGCTCTCATTCATAGCTTTCGCAGATGGTACTCAAAGGTTGATGCTTGATGTGTGATATTTTCGGTTGTATGTACTCGAAAGAAAAATCAAAATCGCAGGGTAGACGAATGAAATTTGAACTTGTTAAGGGGTTCTAAATATACCCGCAGTAGTAGCAAAGAATGTTTCCTTTGTTTTTCCTGGTTGTATGTGTTGAGGGCATAGCAGCATTTCTTCTAATGGTGAAGATTGGGCCACTGAGAGAACTTGTCATCAAGGTTTTGGACCAAATTAAGACGAGAAACAGTACAGTTCTAACCATTGCTGGGACAATCTCCTTGATATTCCTATCAGACTTGTACAGCTTACTTAAGATTCAAAACAAGGGTGCCAAGAATGGTACAATGACACCTATGGATCAAGTTCTTTGGAGGACTAATCTGCTCGAGGCTACTCTAATCGGTACCTTCCTTCCTTATCCACATGGTAGCTCTTCTCTTCCACTAGTGAAAGAGACAATGCACAATAGCCATTAGCCCCATTGGCTTACACTTTCTGTTATATGATAAGGAAGTTGTTCACTATGATAAACTTTTGCTGGAGATTTTGTCTCTGTTATTTTCATATGGGCTGCTGCACTCATTTGTAGTAGCGAAAGAGACAATGCACAATAGCCTTTCATAACAGTGTTTCATTGGCTTACACTATCTGTTATATGATAAGGAAGTTATTCACTATGATGGACTTTTGCTGGAGATTTTGTCTCTGTTTTTTCCGTATGGGCTGCACTCATTTGATCTTTTTCAGGGTTTGCACTCTTCCTCGGTTTTCTTATAGATCGTATGCACCATTACATGAGAGAGCTGATTGAGTTCGGCGGCAAGAAATCAGTTTTGGGGAAAGAAGTCGAAAAGCTCGAGAGGGAAAAGTCTTTGCTTGAGGAGAAGGAAGGGAAGGCCATGGCTGAAGCAGAGATGCTGAAGAAGGAGATAATTAGTCTGAAAGAAGAGATGAAGAAGCTTAAGTCTGAATCAGAGGAGAAGGAAGAGCGCGTTCAGACGGCGGAAGCCCACGTCGCTGCTCTGAGGAAACAAGCGACCGACTTTCTCATAGAGTACGATCGACTTTTGGAAGATAATCAAAAGCTTGTGAACCAATTGGGATAAGCAATGGTGGTATGTGTTTGTTTGTCTGTTTGCTTGGCTGGTGATATTTGAGTTGTTTGGTGTGTTTGGTTTTTTGAGCATTCTTTGACTCTCTTGTTATGGAATGTCATGTTTGTTACTAAGATCAATCGTAGATTGGTAGCTATGAAGGGTGGTCTTAACATTGGTACAAAGATTTTTTTTATTGAAAAAAAAGGGAAACTCGGTCCACAAATAAATAAAAATGTTTATTTTTTGGGTCAGTTCGAAATCAGGCCCCATTAAGGGTTTGATTTCGAATTCAGGCCATATTTGAGAATTTGTTAGGTTAAAGGATCCATTTTGTGTGGTGTAAAAAAGTGGTATGAAAGATATATGAACTAATATAGAGTGATCGTTTTGTGTTACAAATTTCAACATACTGGTATGTCAGAGCAATGAAGTGGTACTGCTGAAAATAAACCGGTATCAGATGATCATAAACTGGTACCGGATTATGGTTTTATGGTACAAAATTTCAACATACTGGTATGTAAGAGCAATGAAATGGTACTGGCAGAAAATGAATACTTAAAACTAAATTTTGCCAAGAGGGCCTGAATTCTAAATGATAGTTATAAGAGGGTCCGAAATGAAAATGCCCTCGGTAAAAATAGTGACACCTTGATTACTACAGTTATGTAAACTTCTAATCGTTCCATAACTTATAATGAAATTCAATATTCATGCCAGAAGTCGTGGTCATTCCATAAGCAACAATAATGTTAAAATTTCGCTTCCAATCGAGTTTAATCATAGCGTGGGTACTACAATAGTTTTTCTAATTCGGTTCAAATCGAGTTTAATTAGAGTGTGGGTTACGCCTTGCGGTCTAGATTACACAAAGAAAAAACCAAGAAAAAACGAATTATATTTAGGTGTATCTACACTTAAATACCGAAAAGAATAAAAAGTTATTAGTTCAGTCCCAGTCAAACAAATTTTATGCATAGTTAGTAGAATAATTTTTTGACTTAATTATATTTTTGTTCTCGTAACTTAGGGGTGACATTATAGGGACCGCTAATTTAGGGTGACACATTATAGGGACAATAAGTTTTAAAATCGTGTAATTTATTACCTGAAGTTTCCCCAAAATACATCACGTGCCACACACGTGATCGATTTTTATACATGAAAACTGACGTGGCGTCGGAAATATGACATGCCCGTTTTTGCCAATTTTTGGGCTGACCGATGACATGCCCATTTTACAGAAATTCCACTTCATTAAAATAATCCGACTTGGCGCAGTGTCAGATATTAATTTGAAAAAACGAAAAAAAATCTCTGCAAAACGGGCATGTCATCGGTCCGGCGCCAAGTCGGACCTTTCGGTATAAAAAATCGGTTACGTGGGGGCACACACTGTATTTGGAAAAAAAATCAAGTATAAAAATCGGTCACGTGTGTGGCACGCTGACCTGGGTTTTGGCCCGGCCCAACCCGGAACCGGCCCAAAACCGACCCATGAAACCGGTCCACAACCGGAACCGGTAGAGCCGGTTCTGGAACCGGTAACCGGACCAGTTGAAATGAACTGGGCCGGTTCGGAGAACTCGGAACCGCGGATTACCGGTTCCGGTTCCCGGCCGTTGGGCCAAACGGTCCTTCGAATTTTTTTTAAGTCTATATACCCTGAAAAATTACCATTTCACCCCCGAACGAAAAATCTATAAATACCACATCAGTTTAACCATAACTCACAATACATCCAAATCTCTCCCTCTCTCTCAAAGAACTCTCAAAAAATCATCATCATATTAATGTTTAATATTATTAGCAATAATAATTATTTTATTTACACTACTACACAGTACTTATTATTACAAACAATTTTTTATATTATAAAAATACTAATGGCGTCGTCATCGAGAAATCCTAATCCGAGCGACGAAGATGTTTTTATGATTTTAGGTCACGCCGATATGTTTAGGGGAAATGCCGACACCGACGAGGAGACCGATGTACCGGAACCGACGGCGGCGACCGACGAGGGACCGGGCCAAGCTTCTACGACGACTACAAGAAGGAAGCAACAACCGCGTGGTCGGCGGTCTAAGGTATTGAATTTTTCTGATTTAGAAATGGATAAAAATAATCCCGCTGTAGGTACCGTGTATTGCAAAATGTGCCGCCATCCCTACTCAATTAAGACCGGGTCGAATCAAAGTGGGACGGGCTCGATGAAAAAACACCTCCATGGGGCGCATAATTTTGGGGACGATCTAGAGCCGGTAGGAACCGAACCCCGACAACAACAAATAAACGTAAGTACGGGTAAGACTGTTGTTATTACAAGGGAAATTTTTAAGAAAGTCTTAGTTAAATTCGTAGTAATGTGTGAAGAACCCTTTTGCATTGCGGAAAGTGAAGGATTTATCGAATTTATTAGTACGCTACAACCCGGATTCCATAACGTGACCCACGTAAAACCCTTAGGAAATATGTCTTAGAATCTTTTAAGGAATATCAGTCTAGCTTAATTAGTCATTTAGCCAACATTTCGTGTAAGATTACTTTGACTACCGATATTTGGACTAATATTACGTCGCAATCTTATTTAGTCGTCACCGCCCATTGGATAGATGAAACATGGACTATGCAAAAATTTATTATTTCCCTAGATCCTCTAGATTCGCAACATAGCGCCACTACGATATCGAACTATGTGTTGAATGCCATTAACAGATATGGTATTCAAGATAAAATTATGTCTATCACCTTAGATAATGCTAGCGCGAACAACGTAGCGATAGGGATCCTTCGTAGACATCTTATGTTACCCTTACACAGCCGATTATTACATGCTAGGTGCGTTTACCATATTATTAACTTGTGTGCGCAATGTACTTTTGACGAAATTTTGGGAGATATTGTAGAAAAATTTAAGGTAATAGGTAAGTTACTTTGGGAATGCCAGTTACTTTGGGAATGCGGCTACGAAACGTCGTGGAAGCAAACCGTCCTTGCCGCCGGCCTCATACAAGAAGTTTCCGTTGCCAGTCCTTAGGTGGAACTCGTTGTACCACTCCTCGGCACCTTCATGCGCTATAAGGACTTGTTGACGCCTTTTTGGAACGAGTTCGCAGTCGGCAACAACTCCAGGTATGAATTACGAGAAACTGATTGGGATATTGCAGGTTTGGTCGTCCATACTTGAAGTGTTCAGCGAGGCTACGGAGAAATTTTCCGGAGTTCACTACCCGACGTCCCCATTGTTCATCCCGAACCTCTTCGCGATGTGCTACAAGTTCGTGGAGTATCGAAGTACTCCATACTTGGGTGGTTTCATCCAAAATATGGAGAAGAAGTTCAGAAAGTATTGGGAAACCATCCCAATAGTCCACGGTTTGTCTCCCTTACTCGACCTAGTTGCGGTGTTGATACATTTGATATTTTTTTCGATTATTATGCTCAATTTCTTGGAAAGAAAGTGGACGACCAAAAGGCGTCAATTCACGATTCTCTCCAAGAACTTTTTCTGTTTATGCAGTTGAGCAGGGACACAGTGTGGAGCAACCGGTACCAGCGAGGGGTTCGTAGGAAGGAGGCGGCAGTGCAATGGGACTACTACGAAGATTGAAGACACAAAAGACGAAGACCAAAACGCGCGCGTCGGGGTCGAACATGAATGAGATCCAACTCTACCTGAGCCACAACTTTCAGACTCTTTATCCGACCCTATTCACGGTCGCTCGAGACGTTTTAGCCGTGCAAGCGTCTAGCGTCGCCTCCGAGTCCGCTTTCTCTACATCCGGGTGAATTATCGGCGACCGACGCGCGAGCCTTAGCCCGACTTCCCTCGCAATGCTAACCTTATTGAAGGATTGGTATTTGGCCGAATCGACGAACCGGCTGGAGAACGCCATCGACGAGTTCCGTTCTTCCAGTTCGAACAAAGACGAAGAGGCCTCTAACATAGTTTTAGTTAATAGTCAAGTTGAATATCTTGTATTTTTTTATTTCGATAATTTTTTTTCTTTTTTGTATTTTTAGGTTTTTTTCTCTTATGTTTCTTTTTGTATTTTTTAGGTATTTTTTTCTTTTTTTTGTAATTTTCTTATCTTTTTTGTTTTTTTTTTGGAATAAAATTTTCGGATCTTTTTTTAAAGATTTTTCTCAAAGAAAAAAAAAATTAAATGGGCAGGTTCCGGTTCCAACCGGAACCGGCCCGGGGGGTCCCTACCGTGGTTCTGGGCCTATCCCGGGGAAATGGTCCCGGAACCGGAACCGGAATCGGTACCACCACGGAATCGGTGGAACCGGCCCGGAACCGGACCAATTCGGCCCATTGCCCGGGTCTAGTGGCACGTGATTTATTTTTGGGAAAAATCGGGATAATGTCTATAAATTACATGATTTTAAAACTTATTGTCCCAATAATGCCACACCCTAATTCAGCGGTCCGTATAATGCCACACCCCCTAAGTTACGGGACCAAAAAAATTAAGCTTAATTTTTTAACACCCCCGCAGCGGATTCCAGCTGGCATTGGAAAAAGTTGCATAGGCTCAAGGAGAAATTCAGGGCTGGGTATGCAGGTAGGATTTGGAGGCTAACAGAGGATGGTGTTTATACTGTTAGCTCTGGCTATATGTGGCTAAAGGGAGATAGACCGAAGTTTCAGCTTAGTAAGGCTGTTTGGAACAGGATTAACTTACCTAAGCACTCATTTCTGTTATGGCTCATGCTGCAGAAAAAACTCCTTACCTTTGACAGATTAGGCAATTGGGGGATGGCAATTGAAAACAGAATGTGTAGATTATGTGGGCTAAAGGATGAATCAATAGAGCACTTATTCTGGGACTGCCAATTCAGCAAAAAAGTGGTAGAATGGGTCGCTGCGTGGCTTAAAATTGAGGTTCCTTTTCTAACATTTGAGGAAATGGCGAGTTGGTTGTTGTGTATGGGGGGCAGGAAACAACTACAGGCTCGTATTTGCATTGCATGCTATGCTTCGATGGCGTACCAACTGTGGAGGGAGAGAAACAGCCGAGTGCATGGTGTGGGGGAACAGTCAGTGGAACAGCTAGTTCATGTTAGTGCGCAAGAATTGAAATGGAGAATTCAATCAATTGCTCAGCTGAAGAATGCTACAGGAGTGGATTTGATTACTCGTATTTGTGCTTATCCGTATTTCTAAGGTGTAGTGCTTGTAAGCTGTGAACATTTTTGTATTCTTTTTGTGCGCAGTGGTAAATGAATAAGATCGGTTTACCAAAAAACTATTCGTTTGATTGTTAGTATCATTTTACCATCCTTTTTATGTATCATATCATGTGTTTATTTGGTACCTAATTTCCATCTATGTTGTGTGATATCTCTGTAAGCATTATATACCTCCAGTCAAACGGGTACCTATGTGTAAAAAAATTTATTCTATTAGGTACCTAGATATAAAAAATTGACATGAGACTGATTTGATGTTTTTCTTTTTTTTTTATAGTGTTGAGTACTTACGTGTAAAATTTCCTAATACTCCCTCCGTCCCAAACCATTTTATACATTTTACTAAATCGGGCGTCCCACATCTTTTGTACATTTCTTTATTTAGCAAACAAATATCACAAACAATCAATATAATAATATTAAATATTCTTAAAAGACGTGTCAAAATATACACATTTTTACCTTTTAATTGTACTATATTATTAAAATAGTTAGTTTCTTAATTCTCGTGCCAACTCTCAAATGTCCATAAAGGTTTGGGACAGAGGGAGTATATAGGTAATTTCTCCAAAAAAAAATAGGTAATTGTTTTTTTTTCTAAATATAATTTTAGTCCCCATTCCCATAATTTGGGGTCAATTTTAGAGAAGGCACCGCCTTCTATTTTTCTTAAACAGAAGGGGATGGACCGAATATTACAAAAATACCCCAACTTAAACAGCATTTATTTGAATAAAAAAATTTGAGCTAATTCAAATAATATTTTAAATTTGAATTCGAATTAACCAATTCGAAAAATATTCCAATTAAAAATAATTAATTCGAATTTTTTTATTCGAATAAATGCTATTTTTCTATACGAATGTTATCCGAATTACTCAATTCGAGTTCAAATAATT
Source organism: Craterostigma plantagineum (assembly GCA_027422505.1). Taxonomy (NCBI): domain Eukaryota; kingdom Viridiplantae; phylum Streptophyta; class Magnoliopsida; order Lamiales; family Linderniaceae; genus Craterostigma; species Craterostigma plantagineum. Next base: position 3,480,954 of record JAPQWV010000035.1, read on the forward strand.
CGAATAAAAATTCTAATAAATCTTTTTCTATTCGAAAACGTCGATTCCAGGCTCAAAAACAGAAAATTCACTCAGATTTAGGGTTAATATGTTTAATAATCACGAACCTATCATTAACATCTCATTTCGGCATGAAATTTCAGTCGAACGGATCAAAAAGCTAATCAAACCTTTGCTTTTTTTAATACCCAATCCCTTTTTTCAAATTAAAAAGTTGAATTATCTATTCACTGCCCCCTTTTTCCTAGTAACCGCCCCCTAAAGGGCTAAAAAAAGACAATTTTGCCCTTTTGAATATAAATTTCTATTTAAAGTCCTTTTCATTGCAACAGTTATCGCAATCATATATTCAAATCATACTCAAACATAACAAAAAAAACTCAAATCGCAGTGGATCGACGACAGGGTAAAGGGACAGGGCAAACTATAGGCACGACTGGTAAGCAAATTCTCGTAAAATTCGTTCGTGCGTAGATTAATTACCGAATATCGATCGGATTAGCTCGAAAAAAACGGCCCCACCGAAGTAGAATTTCAGCCCCCACATGGTGTGGCCGAAACTGACCGAAAAAAAATTTCGGCCCTACACAGGACAACCGAAATTGTTGTTCGGATGTCTTAGTGAGGGCCAAAATTCTACTTCGGCCGGGGCTGACAGGGCCGAATTTATCGATTGGCCGTGAGTAGTCTGGCCGAAATCTGATCTCGGCCCGCTCATGCAGGGCCGAAATTTGATTTCGGCTGTCAGTACAAGCGGCCGAAATTTCAGTTTGGCCGGAAATTTTTTTTTCAGACGACGAGAGTGATGTCTACATCTTGGAGGATTTTATTGGAGACGGGGTAAATTGGAGTGATGTCTACAAGCGGCCGAAAGCAATGGGTACCAAGCTCTCGTTCAGTACTGCTTACCATCCCCAGACCGATGGGCAGTCTGAACGAACGATTCAGACTCTCGAGGATATGCTACGGGCATGTGTGCTCGATTTCAAAGGAAACTGGAGTAGGTATTTGCCGCTCATAGAATTTTCATACAACAACAGTTTCCACGCTACAATCGGAATGGCGCCATACGAGGCGTTATACGGGCGCAAATGCCGATCCCAGTCCATTGGGACGAAATTGGTGAGCGAACGTTGTTAGGACCCGATATGATCCGAGAAATGATAGAAGCTGTGATGAAGATTCGGCAAAGGATGCGAACCGCACAGAGTCGTCAGAAGAGTTACGCAGATCGTCGACGACGACCTTTGGAGTTCGCAGAAGGTGACCAAGTGTTCTTGAAAATTTCCCCAATGATAGGAATAAAGCGTTTTGGAAAGAAAGGAAAGTCCCAGATACATAGGCCCCTTCAAGATAGTCAAACGAGTGGGCGAAGTCGCGTATCAATTAGGGTTGCCAGCGTCCCTATCGCAAGTTCACGACGTATTTCACGTATCGACATTACGAAAGTACGTCGCGGACCCGAGCCATGTTATTCAGAATGAGCTTCTTTATCAACAGCTCAAGCCCGACTTGAGTTACGAAGAGAGGCCTGTAGAAATTTTAATGTACGAGTCAAAACGACTACGGAATAAAAATATTCCGTTAGTTAAAGTTTTGTGGCGAAATCAATCAGTTGAGGAAGCCACTTGGGAGCGTGAGGATGATATGAGAGTTCGTTATCCCGAGTTATTCCAGTCGGCGTAATTTCGGGGACGAAATTTTTTTTAAGGGGGGGAGGATGTAATACCCGTAAATTTAGTACGGGATTTTGATATAATTAAGTATTCGATTCTGTTAATTAGAAAATATTGAAAACGAAATTTAAACCTGGGAGACGAGAAAATAAATATATATATATATATATATATTTACATGTATATCGAAACTTAGTATATATATTTACATGTATATCGAAACTTAGATTGGAATTAAGTGAAAACAATAATGTTAAGATAACTAAAATTGGGCTGCATCTGTGTCGAAATTAAGGCCCAAATAACAACCTTACTTAAGCTCAAAGTAAGTTAACGACATCACCTTGTCATGTCACTCCTACTTCTCGAAACATTAGAGTATATCCACTTATCATTATACGAAAACCCTCATTGAGCAAAGAAGGAGAAAGGAACGAAAGGAACAGACAAGAGAAGAGCCGACTTTAAGCTCAAAACCTTTAACTCAAAGAAGTCGAAGCAAGGAGGTGAATATCTTATTTAAACTACGTTGCTCTTTTATACTTGATGTATGATTACACGTTTCACCCAACTTTTGTGTTAGGAGTTAATTCAAGTGAAGTTCTCCAAATGATTTTATGATTTTCATGGGAACTACTCGAAAGCATGTTTGGGAATTCTAGGATCTTTGAGTTAGTGTTCATATTCATTAATTCACAAAGATGATTTCAATATTGTTTTTAGGGTTTTGGGGAGAAGTGTTGTGTTAGAAGTTCTCGGCATCTATTATAGAGGTATTTCGAGTGGTAGTATACAAAGACGAGGTGGTTTATTAGAAGCAGGGTCTCGACATTTTACAAGGGGTTTCGACTTTTTCAAGAAATGATGGTCCCGACATTTTATAAGAGTTTCAACTTAGGTCTCGACATTTTTATACAATGATGTCTCGACATTTAATAAAGAAGATCTCGACACCTCCTATAGTATTATGTTCTCGACATTATGTTAGGATCTCGACATCTAAGTTCATTTGACATCTTCAACTAATAAACCTCGACATGTATAAATTTCGAAACATAGCTTTTAAAGAACTCGACACTGCCATGACTTCGACATTTTCCTTTACAAGCTCGATATTTATTATAGAGATATGATGGAGCTCGAGATTTTTCCTACACAGTTTTCGACTTTAGTGAGACCTTGATATAGGATTTCGATATCATAATAAAAGTCGAATAGATGTCTCGACATTTTCAATGACTAGATTTCGATATTTACCTTAAATCTCGATAAGTAAAAGTTCCGACATCTAATAAATTTCGGTATTTTAGGATTTTGCTATTTCTAGGGTTTTCGATATTTTAAGAGTATTATTTATTTTTTGGGAATTTCATTATTTTTAGGATTTTATAAATTTTAGGGTTTTCGAGAACTAGCACATATACTAATAATATTTATTATAGAGAGGTTCGACATTTACGCATTCCACCAGATCTCTTGACTGACAATAGCGGGAGGACAGGTAGGTGGATCATCCATCTACAATACGTAAACACTATGTGGATTATATGTTTTAATTCGATGATTTATGTGATTTATGTGTTTTACGTACGTTTCATGTATTATGACGTTTATATGCATAGCATATGCATATCATATCACAGGGGTGAGATATTTACACCGTATTGAGACGGTTGATTTGAAATATTGTTGAACGGGGTAGAATGAGACGTTTGTGCTTTTGTTGTTGACTCGTTGAGGAGTCGAGGTTGGTACTCGTATGACACCTGACGGCAGACAGGCGTGATCGATCTGTCTACTCGGGCGTGAACGTCCCGAGGTGCAAAACCGTCATGATTATATTTTCAGCGGAGGGAGCGACCTGACAGGGCAGTTGCGTGATCGTCAAAACGCTGTCGGCGTAGGCTACCGCTTACGGAAGAGCGACCTAGCAGGGCAGTTGCGTGATCGTCAAACGCTGCTAGTGTAAGCTTCCGTATATTATTATTATGGACGCGCGAGGTGTCGAGTCTGACCTAGGGCCCTGTGTTGTGTGATTTGAAATAGAATTATGGGAAAAAGAAAGAGTGAACCTTGCATGTAAGATATTGGGATCGGGAATGAGCGTTCACGTGCATACATGTATTTTTATTCACCTACTGGGCAAATCGCTAGTGTTTACGTGTTGTAGGTACTGAGTCTGACGCCGACGCGTGTCAAGACTGAGGCGGCTGGTGGCGGTGCTCCACGGACTTTTGAGGGCGGGGCGGTACATGGATGAAGACCTGTGGAGCGGCTTTAAGATTTTTGATTCTTTTGATATTTTGGGGCTTCGGCCCGTGTACAGAGATAACGATGTAGACCCACTTTTATAGTAATATATATTATTTACGAAAAAGTTTTAATTAGACGGGTCTTCCGCGGCTTACGTTGCGGAAATCCGCCACTAACCTTAATTAGAAAACGAGGGTCGCTACAGCTATGAGGGCTCAACACGCAGAAGATAACGTGACGACCAACATATATATAATTACAGAGATCGTTTGAAGAAGGATTACTCTGAGGGCCGAGACGTGGTGAGCCAGTTGATGCACCAGGCGAATCAGGCCGGATATTATGTTCAAGCCCTGGGAGACGAGGAGACTAATGCGCTGACACATGTTTTTCTCGCACACCCGGACTCACTGGCACTAATGAGGACATATCCGTACTTTATTGGGATTGACTCTACGTACAAGACCAATAGGTACCAGATGCCTCTAGTTGAGATTATAGAGATGACTCCCTGTAATTCCTGTGTGGGCTTGCCATTATGAAGGACGAGACGGAGAGAAGTTATTGGTGGGTGTTGCATTCTCTTCGGGATATTCTGGGTCCAGGTGTCACGCCTTCGGCGATTGTGACTGATCGTGAGTTGGGCCTTCTTCGACCCATACAGATGGTATTTCCGCATTCTCACCATCTGTTGTGCACATGACATATCTATAAAGACGTGGAGAACAAAGTTTATTGGATTAAGGGGAAGAACAAAAAGACCGCAGCGCACTTCACGCATAAGGTCTGGAAAGCAGTCATGGAAGCTCCGACGATAAACGAATACGAGCAAGCCGTGAGTGACATGCGTCTGCGTTGGAAAGGTGACTCCGCTATCGTGCAGTACGTTGAGCAGACATGGTTGGTGCATAAGGAGAAGTTCGCCAAAGCTTGGACGAACCATGTGCTTCATTTCGGGAACACCACTATATGTCGTGTGGAGAGTGCTCACAGCGAGCTGAAGCAATGGCTGAACTCAGCGACTGGGTCGCTTGACACCGTGTGGGTGAAGGTGCACGAGCAGATTCAGAGCCAACTGATTCGCATCAGAAAGGTAAATTAATTATTATTACCTGTTGGTAAGAAACACTTATCTAATAATTTTGTATGTTGACATGCAGGCACTAGAGGAGTCCCCCTCGAAATGAATTATAAAAAACTCAGGATTTCCATTCCACACGATATTGTATAGAGTTTCACACTATGCAATATCGATAATAGGAACTGAGTTGAAGCGTGCCAAAGAGTTGTATGATGAGGTTTACTCTGCGTACGGATGTGTGGTACGACGTATGCACCAGCTCCCATGTGCATGCGAGCTTCAGCAATGTGTTGACAACAACTACCCAGTTGCTGCAGAATGCTTGCACGATTTCTGGAGGACACTCGTGATCGACGAGGGAGTAACTCCCGATATTTCTGATCGGGATTACTTCGACCTCGTGCGTCAGGCAGAAGGCCTTGATCCTGCCGTTATTCGTGGCCTCCATCGAGTCGTTAACGAACATCTGTATCCCGAAGCCCGTGAGTGGAGTGAGCCAGTCGTTAATACGTCTGTTAAAGGACGACCGAAGAAAAAAAACTCGACGAAGCAGGATCGAAGTGCTTGGGAGTACGCAATCACAAGGGGTGGACGCAGCGGAGGACGCAGTAGTACAAGTCGTAGCAACCAGGGTCATGGCAGTCAGGGTCGTAGCTGTCAGGATCCTATGTCATCTTCGTCTGTGAAGCGGTCTCGTGGATCTACTACGGAGCAGGTACTACTATCTTTAACTCGTAAATTTGTTCCAACACGGGTGTACATCTAATCCTGTAAAATGCGTTGTACAGGTGAATCCAACTTCCACTACACCCACTTCACGAACCACGTAACATCAGTCATCCATCCGTATATAGTTACCTATAAGGATGTTGTGGCTGACGGAAACTGTGGGTTTCGCGTTATTGCCTCCCATGTTTACAATGACGAGGACGAATGGATCACCGTAAGGAATAACATCGCGAACGAACTCGAGGCCCATTGGGATCGTTACTCGCCATTGTACTATGGTGATTCATTGGAAATGCAGTTGGAGAGTATACGCGGATCACACCACTGGATGTTGACACTGTGTGATCTGTGGGCTGTGGCAACCATTTGGAATGTTGTAGTTATTCTCTACGCGTACGGTATCACATCGTCTCACGTCAACATGCAGTCAAACACAATATTCCCACTGCACGCCAGTCGGACTGCTAATGGACCGATACGTACGATCGTCATGGCGCACATTGGAGCTGATTATCAGCATTACATTAGACTTAATTTATGCCCTGATTTTTCTATGCCCATGTTACATCCGTACTGGAATACGTATAGTGATCGTCGAGTTGACGGTTGGGAAATGAGATATCAGAGTCGATTCGATCACTGGATGAACCTGATGCAGCTTTATAAGTAGAGATCATCTAATTTTGTTATTATTTTGTAATATTAATATTTTGTAATATTAATATTATTTTGTTGTAATTATTTTGTAATATTAATATTTTTTACTACTTAATTTTTGTTATTAATATTTTTTGTTGTTATGATTAAGTAATATTAATATTTTTTATTAGTAATATTATTTTGTTGAACTTATTTTGTAATATTAATATTATTTATTACTAATATTATTTTGTAATACTAATATTATTTGTTATTATACCTCGTGTATTTCTAATTTTTTTATTAATATTATTTTGTATTATTAATATTATTTTGTGGTAGTTATTTTGTAATATTAATAATTTTTTATTACTAATATTATTTTGTAATATTAATATTATTTGTTATTATACCTCGTGTATTTCTATTTTTTATTAATATTATTTTGTGTTATTAATATTTGTTATTATTAATATTATTTTGTTGTAATTATTTTGTAATATTAATAATTTTTTAGTACTAATATTATTTAGTAATATTAACATTATTTGTTATTATACCTCGTGTATTTCTAATTTTTTATTAATATTGTTTTGTATTATTAATATTTTTTATTATTAATATTATTTTGTTGTACTCGTGGCTGGCCAGGCTCCACATGATGGGGGAGACGATGTAGGCGAAAGCATGAGAAGTACTCCTAGATCCGCGCCTGGAGTAACGAAAGGCCTAGCAACACCCCTCGAATCCGCCCGGCTTGCGAGTCCAAGCTGGCGATAAAGGTAAGCAAGAGCGGCCGATCCCCACGAGTACTGGCTGGCAGAAGCCAACGACCGATAGAACTCATGCATGATGTCGGGCTTCACACGGGTCCCGCTCTTGTCGACGAAGAGCGTCGACCCCAAAAGAATCCACAACCAAGCGATGGCCTAAAACCCCGCCAGCCGACCCCCCGCATCACCTGCATCACGTCTTTCGACGCAACTCCACCGCCTCTCCAATAACCCCTCAGCTCGTCTGCGTAGACGCTCATAATCTCTCTCGCCGCGATCTGCCCATCGCCGACATTCGGGGTGCCCGATACCGTCGCCCCGTCGATCGGGATACCCAGGATCTGCTCGGCATCGTGGAGCATGATTGTCATCTCCCCGAATGGCATGTGGAATGTGTTCGTGTCGGGCTGCCAGCGCTCCACAAAAGCGCACAGAAGAGGCTGGTCCAAGTGACCCACCGTGGCATCTGTGAGGTGCCGAAGCCCCGTGCCATCAATCTGGCTCTGCGACTCCGGCGGGAACTGGCAGTACCACTGCTTCAGCGATCGAAGCACTAACGGCCACTGCTCGCACTTCAGCAGGGGCCTCTCCTCCTCACCCATCCAAATGCGTGGCGCGATGTGCCCCAGATAACTAGGGATTATCTCGCCATCTTCTGGACCACCGGATTGTAGCCCCTGCACCCTCCAGGAATCGTCATCTACGACCCTGGAGCGCTTGCTCCCTATTTCCTTTTTTACGAATAATCAAAAAAATAAATTTAATTTTTTTAAGCATATTAAGACACGACATCGCAAGTCAGTTTATACTAGATAAGGGAATTACCTGAGGAGGCCGGTATCACATCGTCGTCGGACGACTGAAACGACGCTGCATAATCCGACACGTCCTCATCCGCATGCGGATTGTGATCCGCATATACGGAATGTGAAGCAGCCGCTCGCTGCCGCTTTTCCTCCTCCCGCTCTCTACGAACGGATGCATCAATGCCGCGCGTCCTCGTGTGACGCTCTTCAGATCCCTCCACCGGGGGATCTACTGCTACCTTCGAGTAGGGCCTTCCTACCCTTGGCCTGCAATTAGATATTTATTTAAAAAAAAATAACACAGCCGATCGAGATTTTCGGCCGGAACAGGGCCGACCGAAACACAATTTCGGCCGCCGCAGTTCCGGCCGAAACACGATTTCGGCCGGCGAAGTCACAGCCGAAACATGATTTCGGCCGCAACTCACACAGCTGAAATCATGTTTCGGCTGTGACTTGGCCGGCCGAAATTATGTTTCGGCTGTGCCGAGTTTCGGCCCGAATTTGCCTTCAATCTACCTTTTTTTCACCCTATTCCGACCCGTTTTCGACAATATATCTACGTACGAATGACTTTTACGACAATTTGCTTACCAGTCGTGAGAACACCCCCTTTCCCTTTCCCTGTCCTTGTCTCTGATACATTGCGATTTGAATTTTCTCTTTTTTTTGTCTGATTTGGATGTATGATTTGAAAAGTGTTGTGTGGTAAAGGACTTTAAATAGAAATTTTTACTGTTATTATAGTTTATTCTTTTTAAATTAATTTAAATAACATAAGGGCAAAAACGTCTTTTTTAGCCTTTAGCGATAAATAGTAATTCCCTTAAAAAGCCTGGAATCTTTTTTTTTTTAAATTTCACACGAAACTAATCCTATTTAACAAAAATACGCCGTAATTTGGTTTAGATTTTGGGCACAAATGTAATAAGGAAGGCCCAACTTCGTTTGGAAAATTTTAAAAAAGGAAATTGCAAAATCTTCCTCGGAGAGAGAAATTGGACGGGAAAACGAATTGCCATTTGGGAAAAACCAAACTGAAATAACCATCATATCACACACACACACAAACACGCAGTGGAGTGTGAAGTATTTATGCTCATCGACTCTATCCATTTCAATGTTACGGGGAATGCTTACACAGTTCACGCTCGATAGGGCATAATCTTCCCCCCTTTTCTTCTTTCTGCGAAGCTGCCTTGTGCATCAAAGGCAAAAGCCCTAGACACAATTACTTTAGACCTCCCATTGTGCACAATTAATCCATATTCAGGTACTAATTGATGCTAATATCTTTCATTTTCGACTCTGCTTAGCTTTGCCCCAACCCTAAATTTATGATTGAATTTAGGGTTTAACTTTGGGGGAAAGGTTGTGTGATTGTTGATTAGGGGTCTGGAGCCTTGAATTTTGGGTTTACTTTGCTAGGTGGGTTCGTATTTCTCGGATATGGATATGTAGGCTTGAGCTGTTATGGGCATTGTTTTTGTTAATTTTACCTTCGTTCTCGGTTATCATTTTAGACGTGTTCGTTTGTTGATTATGGCAGTTTGCACCTGATTTGTGACTGCACATTTTCGTTTCCTCTTCCAATTTTCGTGATAACCAAAACCAACAAGTTTGTATAATCTCTTGTGGTGTATAGTCAACTATGCTTGCAATTTCTATTCGTAATTATTACGATTTTTAGATGTTTTACTTCACGTGAATTTGTTAACTTTAGCCTTTTTCGTAGTATTTAGATTTTACAGTAAGTAGCTTTACGTATTATATTCATTTTAGATAAGTTGTGAGTAGGTCATTGAAGAATTTCCCATACTTGAAATGTGACATAGTTAAGTGAACCATTCTGCAATTCAACAAGACTTATTGGGAACGGATGGAGTTAGCTTGCTAGCATGTCATGTGATGCTACTATGTCTGGTAGATAGGGCTTTTATTCACCTTGATCCGAAAGTTACTAGTTACCTTAGTATTTATCTGGTCTTCATTCTGGCATCATATGATATATGAAAAGGAAATTAGATTTTTTTTTTACATGAAATTATATTATATATTTTTTTAGCCTTTACTTGTAAACAAGTTCATAAAAGTTACCCATGATTCTTAAAATAAAATTTATGGAGTTGATACAATATAGATTTAGATTGCATTTTCCAGCTCAGATATATTTTAGTTATACAGCACATTTTTCCACCTCCGTTATCTGAATTTTCTTATATATTCTTTTATTTTATCCCATAATTAACTTATCAGATATATAATTTACTCTTGAATAAGTCAGGCTTTTGTTTTAGGGATTTTCCTTATCGTCTCATATGTTTTCCTTCACAGCTCAATGAATTAGATAATCCTTATATCTTGAGCTGGGGAATGCATGGATTTGGTTATACTTCTATTACCTTAGTCAATGCCGAAGTCGATTCTATGGGAGTCATTGACGATGGACATGGTGTTGTCAACAGAACTTCTCCACCTACAGCAGCTATTGATACGATCCATGCAGACCATAGGTAATGAAGCTAATGCTACTTTTCTTCACCCTGCATCCACTAAGCTTGATAAATTTTGCACTTTATAATGTCCGTGAGTGCAATCTTTTGACGGCAGGCAAGAGTGTGACGGCCGAGACAAAAGGAAAAGAGAGCTGGAATTTCTTGAGAAAGTACGGAACCTGAATCTAATAGTGTTCTGCAATCACATGTGGATCAATTTGAAAATATTTTCTTCTTGCAGGGTGGAAATCCATTAGATTACGAGCTTGGAAATGCTGCTCCAGTTACCGTCCAGTCAACATCATTGGTTGATCATAAACCCTATAATTTGGTTGATAGGTACTTTCCTTGAATTTTGTCAGCATATCATTACTTTGTAATTGGCATTTGGTGGTGATTATACTTGTTTCCCGGCTTTACAGTGAAGCGAAGTGTAATTTTCCAGAAACCGCATCACCCTCTGGAAACTCTGTGGAGAGCTGCCGTCAACCAGGAGAAGCTCCCCGTGAGCCTATAGATCAGAGCTCATTGCAACCAAGCAGGAGCGAGACCGTGCTGCCAGAGCGCTCAGTCCCAATTGATGGGAATCGTAGCAGTCGAGAAAATGGAGATTCTGCTGCAGTTGGTATACCTGGCAAAGCGTACAAAAGGCGAAATAGGTCTCGCCAGAACCGTGATGGTGGTAGATCAACTTCAAATGATCCAAATCCACCTCATGGCAATAACGACTCTTCTGTGCTTGCTCAATTTAGCTCAAAGGACGTAAAAAGATTTGTCACTGAGGGAGGACGTCAAAATGGATCTCTAGATTCAAATTTGAAGACTACAGATCCATTGGATAACACCTCTCATGAGATGGAAGGTGTTCGGCAGGAACGTAAGGTTGAGAGCACGAGGTCTGCTAAATCGAATAAAGATATGATTGCAGATGCATCAACTGGTTCCGTATTTGAAGCATATGTTCCCAAGAATCATTTCAATAAATTTAAGCAAGGATCACCATCGTCTGTAGAAGCACCTAGTCAATTTGATTCTAGCGGGACTGATGTTAAGCAAGGAGCAGAAGAGTTGACTTGTGTAGCTGTTAAGTGTCATCCTAGTGATACTTCTATAGAATTTGATAACCAACCTAGCTCGTCACAGATGGATGGCAAACATGAGGACGCGGCCACAAAGGATGGTCATGCCGGTACGTCTATCATCAGGGCTTTGGATCTTGAGTCTTCTGCACAGACGAAAACAAATGATTTTGGGGATAGTGATGTTCATATATGCACCAACGAAGAAGTTAAGAATCAAAATACAGAGTCTAAAGAGTTGCATGTTTCAGAAATTGACAAATCTGTTGATAAAGAGAAACATTATGACGGGGTTGATACTTCTACTTTTTTGGTAAAAGAACTGGATTATTCTCATCAGAGGTCTCCAGAAAAAGGATTTGCGTTGGGGCCGGAGGAAAAATTAAAGCTAAGTTTGTCTACTTCAGATTCAGAAAACAGAGCTGGAGATCATGGGATTATTAGAGGATCTGAAGCTAGTATTTCAACTGGATCTGTATCAGGGAGAAAGTCCATGGACCCCGTTTGTGACAATCCTGACCTTGAAAGTCAAGCTGTTCCTCCACAGCAAAAGGATATTATAGATCCCTCGAGTCAAGGTCTTGTCATTGCAGGCTCATCAACAGGGGTTTTGCCTGATCTAGTTAATCAACAATCCTGCTCGGCATCTGAGTTGAAAGTGACAAACAAGATTGACGAAGATTCAATCTTGAAAGAGGCTCAAATCATACAGGTGACACATCTACCTTTTTAGTAATATTATTTTTGAATTACTGTGTCTGGTCATTTTTTTTCGCTTCGTGATCTTTATTTGTTCCTGGAAAATCTAATTATTTTGATTCCAAATATAGGCAAAGCGAAAGAGAATAGCAGCGTTATCTGTTCCAAGCCCTCCAACAGAGATTCTCCAGCGAGCTCACTGGGATTATGTACTTGAAGAAATAGCATGGTTGGCCAATGATTTTTCTCAGGTTTCTTAGATCGATATCAATATTTGTGTTTGTCTTCCTGGATCTTCCCTTATTTCAGTTGGGGTTGCTTCTTTGCATTATCCCTTTTATGATTCTTCTTTGCATTGTTTCATGCAGGAACGTATTTGGAAGATGGCTGCGGCATCTCAAATATCTTATCGTGCCGCTTGTGCTTCTTGTTTGAATAAGAAAGAATTCAGCTCAAGCATGGAAGTAAAGAAAGTTGCTCATAAATTGGCCAAAGCTGTCATGGAGTTCTGGTTATCTGTCAACCCCAAATATGAGGTATGGAAGAGCGTGTTGTACCGATACTGGTTACTAACTCGTGGAGTAAATATCGGACTTATCTGATGAGCTGCAACTACATCATTTTAGGTTGATGCACCGAGTTCTCATTCTTAAACCGTGAATCCGACTATTGCTAAGTTATTATGTCACCTATAGCATGATATTCTGTTTTCACGATAGGCTGCGACTTCAGTTCTCACTGAATTTCTTTTCTGAATCCCGATTATCGTTTGCATCTGGTTTAGCCATATTATGCATGGACTAAACCCCTATCAGAGTTACTGCTTTGGTTTGTGAATTTTTTGACGTGGAATTGAAATATTTGTGCATTTGTGTCCCCTTTACATCTTCCACTTCTTTATTTCCGTTTCAGGCATCAATTCATGGACTCGGTGTAATGCTGAGTCCCATTTAAATGAAGATGATAAGAATTTTTTCATAGCTGGTGACTTTGGCAATTGCAGGAGACTGAGGAACTGGAGATGCACTGCAAGAAGAATAGTGCAATTTCTGTTCGGGCTTATGCTGTCAGATTCCTGAAATATAATAGCACTAATATTTTACAAAACCACGTGGAGGTGCCACTGACGCCAGATAGGATATCTGAGTACGGGAACATCGATATGTCGGGGGACTCTGATTTTGCGGAAGTATGCACTGTTGTTTGTTCGTAATAGTTATTCATGAATATTGTTCTTTCCACGCTCCTTTGTGGATCCATCACACTCTCTAACCATGTATAATGTATAGTTGGATGGAAGTCTGAAGCCACCGATTAGCTTTTTTTACTGAGCAACTGCATTGTTGTTTCAGGAAAAACTCTTCTATATAGTTTCTCCTGGGGTTATGCAGGCCTATCGGAAGTCAATTGAATCTCGTGTGGGGCACTCCAAGGTAGATATGTTGAATATACCACAGTTAGAGATTGATTGCTTCTTGCTGTGGATTTTTTGAAGTATTATTAAGTAATTTGTGGTCGCTGCCGTTGCGCTTCTATTTGGTAAAGTATTTAAACGTACCTGACGTGTTTGATGGTATTTATCTGCAATAGTCCAACATCTGTGTTTCTCTTTTTTTGTATGTTCCTTTTTCTGAACTTAAAAAAACAATTTAACAGGAAATAGGATATATAGCACCAGAAGAAGTCGAAACATCTGCATGTGACACTCCAACAGGTAGTCTCATTTGTGTGCTATTTGTCTCTACTCCAATATCGCTTTCTTTTGTCACTGATGAAGTTCTTTTTAATGTAGCTTATGAATCTGACGACACTGTATATGATGATAATGAGGGGGAAACAAGCACTTATAATATTTCAGAGGCTTTTGAATACAATAAATCTTCAAGAATCACCCATTCGAAGCGAAAGAAAATCACACATGCAGACAGTGGACGATCTTACGACATTGGACCCAACTTAGCACCTATGCTTAGTGCTGAAAAAAAATTTATGAGTCAACAATCTGCATTAGTGTTCAAACGGCCTGGAAGCAATCTTAGTGCGTCAATCCCTACAAAGCGTGTGAGGTCTGCATCTGCTTCCAGGAAAGTTATAAGTCCTTTCGATGCTGTAGGCTCTGGAAGCATTCATGTCCCCATTAAACGAGATGCATCAAGTGGTGACACTAATTCATATCAGGATGACCAGAGTACTCTACATGGTGCATTGCTTTTCCCTAACAGTCTGGAAGTAGAGTCAACTGAGAATTTTGAGAAGCAATTACCTCTTGAGTCAGCTGAAGGATCTAAGAAATCCAAAAAGAGAAAGAATCCTAAGCATTTGGTATACGCTAAACTTCCTTGGTTGTTATCTTTCACTTTGCTGTCTGATTGTGAAATTCAATCTACTAATTGCTGTTCATTTTGGTAGAACGCCGATTACGAAGGCCATCGGCAGGATGATTCCACCTTCCATAATGACCAGGTTAATCTACACTTAATTGGATAGTTCTTTTCTTGTAGGGTATGTAAAAGCATAGCATTAGCACCAGAATTGTTTTGCAGATTGCTTCAGTATTTTGATAAATCACCTTCTAACTAGTTATAGCTGTAGCTATGGTCGACAGATATTGTTTCAGTTCTCTTTGCCTGGTTCATAAGTGTTAAGCAGATTCATTTTCATGACTTGAAAGATTTTACATCTGCTATGTCATTATGCCATTGCGTTTTCGTAGTAGTCTTAGGATTTGGCACGTTGTCTTCGGTGGCTTCCCTAGTGGCTAATGATTACTTTATTTATAAGCAGTTTGAGAGGGATCATTTCAAGAAGAGATCAGATGGTCATCTGGAATCTAACAGCAGTACTGGTATCTTGTTTTCTTGCACCATGGGTTTTCTCCATCATGAACTCTTGCCAACTAAAATATTAACATCTTATATGTAGGTTTCTCGGGCCAACCCATGAAGAAGCTGAAGATTGTGCGCCAATCGCATGATTCATCTTTCATGAAAATGCCGCCAGCTGGATCATTACCTTCTCCTGCTGCTTCGCAGATGAGCAACATGTTCATTCCGAATAAATTCATAAAAATTTTTAGTGGTAGAGACCGTATGAAGAAAGATAAAACACTTAAGGTACTATATTCACTACTTTAGGAAAGTTTCAAGTACATATTTGTTTATGCACCTTGCGACTTCCTGGCCTTGACCTTAAAATCCCTTTTAGTCATCTCATGGGCAGCTGGGCTCAGGAAGTCCTTGGTCAGACTTTGAAGATCAGGTTAAGCTATCATGTTGTTTCTGAAACTGAAGTTATAGCTATCTTTTTCTGTGTGCTTAATATCTGGGGACAATTTGAAACATTCTAGGCACTTGTGGTCCTGGTGCACGACCTAGGGCCCAACTGGGAGCTCGTAAGCGACGCTCTGAACAGTCTTTTGGATTTTAAGGTAGGTATCTTGCAATCTTCAGTGCGCCTATTTGCAGGGAATTAATGTTGCAATTTTGGCATTTGTAATTTCTAGAATCACCATTTTAACGCATGAACTCCGCAGTGCCTCTACAATCGCCTATTATTCTATTTTTCCATTGCTTATGTCATACCCCTTTCCCATTTTCACTCGAGAAAACATTGATCATCCAACTTCTCCAACACGTATGTATGCGTGATTTGTGCGGCGCGGACGACTCCAACAGAGTAACCAGACATGTCCCATGTCACCCCTCCAGCTCAGCCTCTTTGGCTTTGATATTTTCTACTTGTTTTTCGCCATTGGGACAATTCAATAGATAGTATTCTTTTTTTGTTCTCTTTGTTATATTATCTCAACTCCTTACATAATCTAATACAGCATGAGCCTTTTTTTTTCTGATGTCTTAATTCACTCATGACTAACTTTTTAACGTCAATTAGTGCATATTCCGAAAAGCAAAAGAATGCAAGGAGCGTCATAGTGCTTTGATGGATAGAACTTCTGGTGATGGGGGAGAAAGTGCAGAAGAATCTGGGACTTCGCAGGCTTATCGGGCCACGATACCTGGTATTCCCAAGGTAAATGATGCTTGCTTCAAATTTCTGCTGCTTGGGTAATGTATTCTTTGGCAACTCCACATTTTTTTTCATCGTCTACTTTGCTATAATCACACAACAATCATATGCGAATTTGTCACCTTCAATTATATTGGCATGTGATTCAGGGAACTGCAAGACAGTTATTTCAGCGGTTACAGGATTCTAATGATGTAGCTACCTTCATATCTCACTTTCAAAAGATTACTATGATTATGCAAAGACAGAATAGTCGTAGGGCTCAGGTATGTACATGTTATCTGATGTATTTTAGGTGCATTCGGTTATGTTTGACTATGCCATGCCTCAAGACTTCTATATGTCTTTTGAGTTATTTTTGGGTAGCGTTTGTGTACAGTTTTGTTGATTGTAGACTTTGCAACCTGTGGCCACCTCAGATCTGCATTTGCTTTTTTATTTTTTTTATGTTGTTTGATAACTTTGTCTTTCCTCCCAGCCGTTGCCTTCTTGATGAGTTACACTTTAATGTCTAGTCAAATATAGTCATGCGAATTTGTAGATCCTGATTTCTTCATTGAATGGTCTCTTCTGTTGACGTGTGGGCGGCATGAATCATTCTTTGCAGAAGCGACTTAATCTTGAATGTGTAACGTAGTTTAACTATGAGTGGACAATTTAAACTCCAGTTTTCTTTATCATGGATACTTGTCTTATCATACCACCCTTAGTCCTTTTTTAACCGTCTGATCATTCTTCGTACTCATTTGATTGAACTAATTCAATATTCAATACATTGGAACATATCAATGGCTTATATGGTGTACTCAATCTGTTCTTTCATAAATTTGGCATTCACTATGATTTCTTAAACACTGATATGCAGGATCGAAATCCAATCTCGCCTCACAGCTCTCATGATATTGCTCTTTCCCAAGTGTTTCCAAATAACCTCAATGGAGGGCCAGTTTTAACGTGAGACTCCACTTATTTCTCATTTCCTCATTAAGATTGATTTTATATATAGTTGAATGATGTGGTGTGGTTTCTTTGCTATGATAAGTCCTTTGGACCTGTGTGACGTGAACACCCCTGGACCTGAGATTCTCCCACTGGGGCATCAAGGGCCTAACCCCAGCGGCTTGGCCATTGCAAGTCAGGTTTCCAATCCTGCAATACAAAGTTCTCCTAATGTGCTGAACGGCAACAATTTTCCAGCATCACCTGGCCGTCCCAACTCTTCCATGAGGTAATTAGTTCTCCGAAGATGTTCTGTCAATTGCATTTGTCTCTCCTCGTTGCACAGTGCACACATATCTCTAACTTGCCTTTCCAGCCGTGATATGAGATACCCAGTCCCAAGATCTGCATCATTATCTTTGGAGGAGCAGCAAAGGTTGATGTATAATCAGATAATATCTGACAGAAATACGTTGTCACCCAGTGTATCTTCGCCCAGAAATCAACCGGGAACCCAGCGTAACAATGTGGGGATTGTTAGTGGCGCTAATAGAAGTTTGCCGATGGTAAGACCAGGATTGCCAGGAATGAGCTCTCCTTCAATGGTGAACCCTGGCAATAGCACGTCATCTTTAGGGGTGCACTCTAGCACAGGTCATAATGGTCACGGTAGTTTGGTGCTGAGACCTCGTGAACCTGGGCACATAATGCGGGTACGTCTTGGGTTTTATCTTGGGTTTTATCTTCTTTTCAGCAAACTCCTTTTTGTATCATTTCATGATACACCGAACTTCTCTGGTGTTTGTAGCCCGTGGGTCAAGAACAGCAGAGGCAAGTCTCAATATCTGAACATCAGATTCCTGGGAGCAGCAGTCAGGGAGTACCTTACTTTGGGGGGTTAAGTACTTTGGCTAACCAGGCGAATCACACACATGTTCAAGGACCCCAAAATCCTGGGTCAAATGCTCAGCGACAAGCTTATGCTATTCGCTTAGCTAAAGAACGACAGCTACAGAAACACTTTCGACAACAACAGCAGCAACAGCAGCAGCAGCAACAGTATGCTGCCTCGAATTCTTTGGTACCGAATGCTCAGCCACAGCCTCAACAGCCTAAGTCATCTCCGATGCAAAATAGCTCTCTAGTTCAACCTCACACAAGTTCCCCTTTGCCGCCATCTACATTGAATTCGATTCCTCAGCATTCGCAGAAACAGATAGCAGCAAATCAGGTCGTCATTCGAGGGAATGTGCCGGCTGGCAGTAGTTTAGGCAGTCAGGGAGGTAAGCAGCTTTTGTCTCCGGCTAATAGACAGAACTCTCAGCAGCGGGCCCAGTTACAAATTCAACAGCAAGGTAAGGTTGCAAAAGTAGTTGGCCGAGGGAATGTGATGCATCAGAGTATAACCACGTCGAATGGGGTTTCAACTAATTCGATATCTGAGGAAGGAGAACCCTTGACAGCAATCCGCCCTGTTTCTGCTTCTCCAACTTCCAACCAACCTATGCCTCAGCAGAAGCTGTATCCTGGCCAAGGATCATCATTGCCTAAGAATCTCAAGATAACTTATCAGTCTAATAATACCGCTCAAGCGCACATTCAGCCCGTCTCGTCTTCGGGCCATCAGCCCCTCCCATCTTCGGCCATTCCTGGGTCTAATCAGAGGTTGTCGATTCAAAATCAAGCGGCTATTCGGAGAGTAGCCAAACCAAATAACTTAGTAAATTCTACCCCATCAACAGTATCACAGAGTAGCGATCCTAATGCCAATCAGCAATCAAGTCGATCCTCATCTGCAGTTGATCCAATGACACCATTGCCTCAGAGTCCTATCAGTTCAGCAGAGCTTTCCCAGAAACCAATTGAATCTAATGCTGTGAACTCCTCCAACAATTTGAGGTCGCTGGCATCGACACCTTCGAACTTGAGTCAGCAAGGGCACTCCCAAAAACCAACGTTGGCGTCCACCACTCAGTCTAAGCCGGCGCAAGTAACACACCCTCAGAAGCAGGCACAGCTTCCACAAAGTGGGAATGGTGATTTGTATGGGAGTTTAGACGACCCTTTGGAGTGAAACAGAGCCAATTCCTCCAGGGCAGCTAATCGAGCCCATATTGGGATCAATGCGTTCGTTAGATGACAGTGTACAGGTGGCTTTGTTTTCTATAATTATATTTGTGTATATCTTGTAACTGAGCAGAGCTTTTTAAAGTTGTGCCATTTTAGTATCTATCCTACCCTCAGAATAACGATGCCTTGCATTTTCTTCAGGAGATTTCTCTATTCTGCAAATGCATGCTTTGGCGTCAGGAGATATCAACATTCTCATAAGGTAATAGTCAGGTAAAACTTTTCGCGAGCATGGTACGTTTACTAGCCTATGCTCCTAAAAGGTTTAGATAAGGAGGATAGAAAGTTAGATGTATAGAGTCTGATCTAATCTCTTCTTTCATAGTTTTTGATTTGTGTTGTTTTGTTATTGTACGAAGTTTCATTCACTAATGCACGATTGTGATGGCAATTAACGTTATGGTCCTAAGGCCGTGCGATTTTTGTGAATATGATTATTGTAATGTATCTTTTGCTATGTATGCGCTTGTTAGTGTAATTTCCTGTTCCTGGACTTTATGGTATTGTTGGCGGACATGGATTTTCTTTTAATGCTATGTTGCATTTCTTTCCATATTATTTCTTTGGGTCGACAAAGTATCTTACATGTTTAAAGATAATTTCTTTTTATGTTATATGTATGTCCAAAATCAAGGTCCTTTCACTTAGCTCTATGCTATTTACAAAAACTATGATTTATGTTATATATATATATATATATATATGTCCGAAAAACAAAATTCCACCCTCGACTTAGTTCTTCTACGTCTATATGATGATTTATAAAAACAAAGAATGCATAGTCTATGTTGAAGAGTGCTACAATTTGGCTCTTTCCTTACCTCCCCAGATATAAGCACCTGGAGAACTAGCTTGCAAGGCCCTTTCTCTTCCTCCCTTTCTCCACTTCGCCTAAAATTTCGTTTCATTACCGTTTCGACCCGTAACGGTTGTTTGGTAAGCGGAAAGATGCCGAATTGCTTCTCGAGCAATGACAAATCACCATGCTTTGCGAACTACGCAACAATCGAAGAGCTACTCGGGAAAACCGATGACCAACCGAAGCGCATCGTAGTAGTGTTGGACGCACTTAAAGATCTCCCGCTTGATCTACTCGAACGCATTCTCTGCCGTTTTACCACCCGGGACTGCATTGTCACTCTTCTCGGCGTAAAACCGTGGCTTAATATTCCATGTATGAATGATTGCTCATTCGAGATTAAAAGAACAATCATGCATACCACTCACTGCTGGTATATCCCTAAGGCTGCGTTTGGTTTAGGTTTCTGTTAGGAAAAGAAAGTGAAAGGTGGAAGGTATAATGATCGTAGCGCAAAGTACCATCGTTCGATGTGCTGACTTAGTTTCCCGTCGTGCTTTCTGCACACACAAATTCTGCATACCAAATGCACCTTAAGGGTTTTGTAGTCCGATTGGTCATAGACCCTCCGAGCCCTACTATAGCTCCACCTTTGAATGGCTAGCAATCAACATATACTTTTTTCTTAAACCAAGTAAGCCTTTGTGTTGTGCGCAGTATCTTCAAAGACATCATCTGATATATGGAACTCAAAGATCGAAGACGTATTAAACCAGCGCGAGGCGAAGAACGACCCCAGGCATCAAAAAGTTCAACGTATCGTCGAGCTCTGTCAAAGCTATGGGGTACGTACGTACTTAAGGCTGGCTGTTTTACGTTCATTTTTCTTCACACACACACAAAAAAAAAAAACAGTCGATTTCTTAGGTAATCCCCGAAATTAAATCCGAAACGGGATACCCCGTTCGCCCTCGGGTTCTCGAGCAAATTTGCAACCTTCACGCCGCGTTAGTCGTATTCGTGAGGTACGTATGGATTTGAACAGAGGAAAAATCCCACGAAACTAATACTAATCAACTAAGTAAAAACTCGTCGTTATATATTTTTTCAGGCACTGTCATAAGAAATCGATCGACTACTACACGAAGAAGATTCCTTGCCCGATGGTTGTGATCAACGAGAGTGGGAAAGAGGACCTAATTAAGAACAGAAAGAAAAGGGACGACGGAGACTGTTCTTCGGCGCCGCCTTTCGAGTCTCCGTGTTCATCGGCAACTCAGAGCTCACGCTCTGCTTTGTCGGAGAAGTTCGTGAGGTGCAGAAATCGAAGGGGAGAAGGGAGACGCAATAGAAGCTTTAAGAGCATGTGATATGAGGTATCATATGTTCTTACCATGCAAGAAGAAGAATGTATGATAATCTATTTGAATGCAACTAAAAGTTGGAGGTAATAAATAATTGTCATCCTATCTTGGAATGCCTGGATCACTTAATCCAATTCATCAATGGTTTTTATAACAAGAGCCAACTTGAAGGATCAAAGCTTCGACTTTCAATAATAAAAGATGGATAATCCAACACAAGAGAACTTAGAACAAACTAATGGTATGAACATATGTTTTAAAACTTTGGAGCATATGGTTATTATTAATTTTAAATTTTTTTTGGATGTCCCTTCTTTTGCTAAGTTTAGTCCACTACCTATAAGAATTTAATCCACTAGTGAAAAATCTTGTTTCAAAACATTTAACTTTCCAATGTTGATAAGTTCCAACTAACTTCAGTTTTTTTAAGCCAGTCTTTTTTTCATTCACAATTTATAATCTCGTAGCGCAAGTTATGAGTCACAATTCAATTAAATTTACAGCATTACTTGCCTACTTTTTTTTTCCTATTTCCTTTCAAGTGTGGCTCGTGAATTGACTAAGACGTCAATAATGACTAGGGAAACATTTGTCAAACATGTGAATTCTTGATAATGCTATTCATCGCCAACAAAATTTGGAAGAAAATTCTCAGAGATATGTAATAACTAGGAAAAGTATATGAATACAAATGTCATATTTCATGTGTTAAAAGTAAAAGCTTACCCAAGAGCTTTCCTCGTCATTATCAACTCCAAGAAACAAATCGTATACATTTGATTAATTATTAACAGAAGCACACATAAATAATATACGTGTTGTGCTTACCAATTCTTGGACCTGCTTTTGTCCACTACTTGGCCTTTATTCAATTCTCTTCCTTTTTTTCTGGATTACTATTCACCGCCCCTCTTGTCACCGCTTCTAAATGACTGGAAAAAGACGTTTTTGCCCTTATGATATTTAAATTAATTTAGAAAGAAAAACTAACTAAATATATAATCCCGGTACAAAATATTGAAAATTACATACACAAATAAATTTGAACGATCGATCGATACGGAAAAAAAATTCGATTTAACATTTTAGGACCGATCGATCGATATTTTGGGCTTGTGAATGTGCCCAAATTGGAGGGAATATTAAGTTGAGAGACATGGGCTTTATTTTGGGCATGTGAAGGTGAATTAATGGAGGGAATTTAAAGTGAAGAGTTGTTGTCCCATTGGAAAAACAACATGGTTTCACACACCTTATATATAAATGTGAATTTTATTAATTTAAATTAAATAGCTAATATTATGCCACATGTAAGTCGCTCGCGTGCGGGCGCAGGGGGTGCAAATCAGGCCGACTTGTGTGCGAGCGCGCGACCCGCGCACACGAATGCCGGGCCAAGAACAGTGGGCCTGACCAACCCCCGTTTTGCTCCGGTTTTAACTTTTATTCCTCTCGGTATTAAAAATAAATAAAAATACGGTCGAACGAAATTTTCGACCGGGCTGTGCACGGGTCGAACTAAAATTTTGGCCGTGCCTGTACGGGCCGAACTGAAATTTTGGCCGGGGCTTGTGCGGGCCGACCTAAAATTTCGGCCGGACCGAAAATGTCTATCGCCAGCACACAGCCCTGCCGAAAATTTCGTTCGGCCCGTGCACTGCTGGGCCGAAAATATCGATCGATCGGTCCTAAAATGTTAAATCGAATTTTTTTCTGTCTCGATCGATCGTTCGAATTTATTTGTGTATGTAGTTTTCAGTATTTCGTACCAGAATTATATATTTAGTTAGTTTTTTCTTTTTAAATTAATTTAAATATCATAAGGGCAAAACGTCTTTTTCAAGCCGGGGCGGTAACAAGTAAAAAGGGGGCGGTGAATAGTAATTTCTTTTTTTTTTGTCCAACATAAGATATTTACTCAACACGCATTATTGAAATATTTACTGCATCCTAATTACGTATAACGTGATAAGGGCATTTAAAATTTCATGGCTAAATCAATTTAATATTTTAAGGGAAAGAAAGTACTATCCTTCCCCGAAACATAGCTAAGACCCACAGCCCAACTCATCCTAGTTTAAGCCAAACGAGTGGTTAGACGTGTGACCAACAGCAGTAATAATATTTGCACGTTACATTTGCAATTTAATATGAAAAAAAAGGAAAATATTGACAAATGACTGAAATTAATTAAATGGCACCATCAAGATGAATCATGATACCACTCACGTCTATATAAATGGTAGAAAATAATAATAGTGATATCAATATTAATAGTATAAACTCAGTCCATTTTATTCTTAAGTATATATTGAGACTGGTTAAATAATTCTTGGAAAATAAGAAAAAAGTATATTAACCTAAATAAGGACTAAAGTGAGAAATCGTGTAGTAAATTCAGAAAATGGGAAGAGAAAAGTGAAGTGAACTATTAACTTTTAACATATGAGAGAAGAAACATATTACAAAATACAAATTACAATACAGAGAAGAGAAGTTTCTTCCCAAGAAAATATGCCCATCACTTTCCCATTTTCACCTTATTTTTCGTAGCTTACTGATTGAGATTCTCCCAACCCTTTTCTTAATTGGAGCGTGTAGATATTAAACTTATCTCTCTCCTTTTTTTTGGTATTTTTTTTTTTCTGGGCTGCTTAGTTATATTTGGTTGTCTTTCTTAGCCTCTAAGAGAAAGCAAGTCTTAATGGATGGATTCAAATAGCTGTTTGCTTTTTCTGCGTTGATTCAAGAAAAAAGAGCATAAACCCAAAATTCTAATACGCTTTGAGAATTATCAAACTATAGCTCGGACTGTTGTTCAATCTGCAATCACTTTTGAGTTTTCTGGAAAAAAGCCCACAATTTCCTTTATTTGATTATACTGTTTTTCCATTTATTTTTCTTAGGTAAATGGGAAAGCAAGGGCCATGCTGTCACTGTGGAGTTACAAGTGAGCTTATTATTGTGGTTTCATAACTGTACAATCCCCATGAAATATCTCAAATTGTGTTCCCTTTTGTTGTTTGTGCAATCAAGAAATTGTATTGTTTTGGGATGAAGAATATTAAAATGTTAACCTCAATTTCAATAACTCTGAATCTTTGTGCATTTCTTTGCATTCTTGAATGTTTATTATCTGTGTTTTGTACATTTGATGTTGCTTGTGAATGAGACGTGTTTGACTGTCATTCACTTCAGTCAAATACTTTCCTTTAGCTTCCATCAGCCCATTCAATCAGTGTTGAGTGCAAATCTGAGTTTGTAGAAAATATTCTCAAGCTTCGATGTTACCCAGGCTTAGCAATGACTTTCAACTGCATAAAATCATAGATTTTTCGTCACTTCTTTATATTCATAAGCATTGAGCTCAGTGTCCAAATTCACCTTTCCATCTCTCAACTTCTGAACTCTGATTCTTTATATGCAATAGGTACGCCACTTTGGCGTAATGGGCCGCCTGAGAAGCCAGTCCTCTGTAACGCCTGTGGTTCACGGTGGAGAACGAAGGGTAATTTAGTAAACTACACACCTCTCCACGCCCGCCCCGAGCATGAAAATCCCGAGGATATTAGGTTCTTGAAATCGAAGGGTTCCCCTCTAAAGAACAGTGAATCAAAGATTCACAAGAGAAAGTTCGATAGCAAAGCCTCTGCAGAGTTTGCTGATGAAGATTTCAACTGTGAGATCAAAATCAAAGGGTACGATGAAGATTTGAGCAATAGATCGAGTTCAGGCTCTGCCATCTCGAATCCCGAGAGCTATGCACATTTTGCTGATGGTAGCGAATTTACAGGTAAGTAAGTATACATTGCATCATATGTAACCAAATATTTCTTTCCTATGTTGGACTATCTGTTTATTATTTTCCTTAAATGATCGATTCGATTGATGATCTCTGACAGATCCATCTCAGAACGTTGTGTGGGATTCAACTGTGCCTTCGAGAAAGAGAACGTGTGTAGCCCGACAACAAAGGACTCCATCTTCGGTCGAGAAACTAACGAAAGATCTTTACAACATATGGCAAGAACAGCAATCGTCCTTCTTGTCTGAATTTTCTGAAGAATGCTTATTGTTCGAGACAGAGAAGCCTATGGTGTCTGTTGAGATTGGACATGGAAGTGTGCTCATAAAGCATCCAAACTCATTTGCTGAAGAAGAAGAAGAATCAGAAGCTAGTTCTCTTACGTTCGCGAGCAAACAAGAGACTGTACGTTCAAGGCAGTTTAGTGGCATCGATTCGTCAATTGAAGGAATTCAACATGTCAAGAGCCCTAATGATTTGGGGTAACTTCGTCTTTGATATTTCAATGCATTGTAAAATTCTTACATTGGATCTATTTTCCTTCTATGACAGGGACAAGGATCCACTTGGGACATTGAAGCTTCTTACCGATCATAGTTCTCCACTACGTAACATAAATCTAGAAGTACGCCTGACTAAATCCCCGATCCATATTTCCTTGAAAGATTCGATTTTTAATGCAAACTAACGCCATTTCAGGGCATCATAAATTTCGATAATTTTGCGGGTCGTTTGGCGAGCGACGAGCAACAGCTGTTGCTTCAATTTTTACCCGAAGAAGACATCAGAGATAATAATGATAATTTAGACAGGTGCGCCTTATATTGCTTTCTTTTAGTAAGCAAAGAGCGAGCAACAGCGAATTACTTACATAATTTTTTGGTGTACGGTTATAACAGAGACTCGATTTCTATGTCCAGTCTTAAGAGCATGTTCGAAAGTCCTCAGTTCAAGGTTGATCTATTGTGGTTCCAAAGACTTCTTGATGATGGGGTTTTCGATGAAGTGGAGACAGACGATGTTAGGGTTTTGAAGAAGCTCATCTTATGCGATTTTACAAAATGGAATTGGGTGGAACAGTACAAAATATTCAAGGTTCGTAGACGTGAAACTTAGTAGTGCTATCTTAGCCTGAAAGGGCTGATGATTAAACATAGATGTCGTTAATTTCAGGATTCAAGAACTCAAAACAGTACCGAAGACTCTAAACATTCAGGTAGCATATACTGTTGTGCATCGTACAAATTTTCTCAACATTTCTACCGAAAAGTTAAAAAGAATCACAGCTTCTTTCTGCGGCAAAGCCTAAAGATTGGACAAAGACAGTTTTCACTTTTCAGTGCCACACTTTTGTTAAACAGGTCAAAAGGAAGTACTAAATAGCCAAAGAGGAATAATCAGGAGCGTACCTTATAACCGTGTGACGACTACGGATGATGCCTTCTTGACGGCCGGCACAAATTCTCTAAGCGAAAGTTCAGATGATGATTTGCTGTTGGATATACCGTCCAATGGTTCTTTTCCACAGGCCGAGCTTCTATTGCCGACTTAAAGCGCCGCCCTCTAGCAAAAGCAAGCACTACATGGTCGTACTTCAGTATTCCCCCATCTTTTTACATTATGGAACAATTTTTTATTTTCCCAAGTCGATATCCGTACTTTATTTTCAAGCAACCAACCTCTTCTGATGGAGAAAGTACACCAAATCTTGATGCAGCATGTAATGTACATGAAGTTTACCTGATGTTTTGTTGCATAAACACACAAGAGATTGTAGTACTGCATACATTTTACATCATAGCTTGTATCCTTCCTATGTGGGGAAACAGAGTGATAACCAATAATGCCATACATATCACATCTTTATGACAATTACATCAGTCCATCCATAGATCAAGAGCGATCCTCGAACCCGACTAAACAACAATTGATTGGGATCAACACAATCGATCAATTCTGTCTTTCCTCATACAAAATTTGCCATTTCAGTCGACAACCTCAGTTTGGTTCAATGATGCAGTTTTACTATCTCCCAAGAAAGCAAAGCCTCCCTTTCATTTGCATAAACCGTTATACTCTGCTTGCTAACAACTTCTCTAAAACTTCACCATTCAAATAAATCGATTTTCGGAGCAATCAGTGGAAAATGTTTGGGTCCTATGAAGAGTAAAGGTGTTAGTGGTCTTAGGGGAGGCTGAAAACATCGCAGTCGTCGTCCCTAATTGAATTATCGCTGGCTGGGAAGAAGCCATTAGAGACGAAGAGCGTGACCCTGTGATCGCCCGCGACTCTGTAATTTTGCCACCTGAGAGACATGGTGACACTGAATTGAATTGACTGGGGATAATTGATCATCTGATTCCTCGTTCCGCGTTTCGCTGGAGCTCGATTTCAATTCTAGGGCTTGCTCGGTGTTTGAATTTGGGGATTTTCTAGTTCTATTCCCGCGTTTTCCCTTGCTTTTGTTTTTTTATAGGGGCCGTAGAGTAAATAGTATCAGTTTCTGGCCCTTTTTATGACATCCTTTTACGATTAGCTCCATCGGCCCACAGGCCATGCCCATTTCCTTAAAGTTGAAACACGTGTAATTTTATTTTATACTCGGCAAATTGTTTTCTGCCAACTATACAATTTAATAATGTAAAATCACAAAATAGTAGGGACTAAAATGTAAGTTGATCATTCCTACTCTTTCCACAATCTCTCCATTGATTGATCTTCATCAAGTCCACTATTAATTCCTTCCCCAATCTCTCTCTCTAATCCGTAACGAGTTCCCAAGCATTATCGAGAGGGTGAGCTCGCTTCGAATTTTACTGACTCTTCGCCTTCGTCAAATTTTTAGTATCATTCTTCAGTTTGTACTTGTTTTTATGATTGGGAAAGTAAAAAATTCAAACAGAAGTAACGTGCTGAGCTATGCGTTTGTATGTGGTTCGATGTTTGTGTAATTTTGCAGGAATTTTGAGGGTTTGGTTGAAGGAATAGGAATTTTGAGTGGGCAATTTGGAGATATGTCTGCTTGTAAGGGTTTTTGGGAGTTCTTGTTGCAGCTTCTAAATTTCCTGCTTATGCTGGTTGGTCTTGCGATGATTGGATATGGTATATACCTCTTTGTGGAATACAAAAACGGCAGCAACGGTGGAGATTTTCCAGTTTCACCTCCAAGTGGAGGGTTTGTACAGTTTGGCCGGCCCATTTTGATGACCGTGGCTTTAGCTGAGAACTTCTTAGACAAATTGCCTAAGCCTTGGTACGGAAAACTAACTGTAATTTGTCTTTGTTCATTGCGTGCAAAGTGCTAGGACTCAATGAAGGGTCATCGAAAGGCTATGTCGTGATTTTTTTAATAGTTGTTACTATAATCCGTCTTTGTTCATTCTGTCCACTTGTTACTTCGTTGAATGCGAGGCATATAAGATGCACTCTGTACAAATTTGTCTGTTTGTAGAGTTTGGCCATATGTGGATTGAAGTTCCATTGAGTGTGATGGAACACACAATCAAGAACATTTATCTTGAGCTTCTGTTCGTTTAGGCAGGCTTTGTTCCTTCCACGGAACCTCTGATATTTCCTTTCTGTGTGCAGGTTTATATATCTTCTCATTGGCATTGGTGCAGTCCTCCTTGTTATAGCACTGTTTGGTTGCATTGGAGCATGCGCACATAGTGTATGCGTTCTGACATTCGTATCCTTTTGATATGGTGATTGTGTATGTGATACAATCGAGCAGTGGGTTCCTAAACCTGTGTTATAGGCTCATCTTAGTTATTACTGTTGGTCATCAACACTATGGCCTTTTCCCTAAACTCTGATTTTGCATTTAATATCTGTGACGGTTTAAAGATGGGCAGTTCCTATTTGCCACTGAATTTCTATTTGCCTTCTTTTGAGGACGAAAATGTTCGCTTGTTGTTAGATCCCTTAACACACCGAAGTATTCTGTGCTAGTGATTTTGCTGATATTGGTAGAGCTTGCAGTTGCTGCCTTCATATTCTTCGACAAAAACTGGAAAGAGGTGAAAAATCATTCAAATAGCTGCTTTAATGATGCAAAAACCTTACGTTTTCAGGAACTAATACTGTTAAACACATACAGGACATTCCCACCGACAAAACTGGAACCTTCAACATGACGTATGGATTTCTGAAAAGTCACTGGAAAGTTATCCGATGGGTTGCTCTTGGAGCTGCTGTAGTCGAGGTAATAATTCCATGCCACTAAGGTTATTTTTTCCTTCTTTAAACAGTTGCCTCATAAAAGACTATGGATGATATTCTTAATTTTGATTTCCCAAAAAAAAAAAAATTGCAGGTTCTTATCTTAGTGTTGGCACTTATAGTGAGGGCTGCAAATCAATCGGCAGAATACGACAGCGACGATGAGTATATAGCAGTTCCAAGGCATCAGATTCGCCAGCCACTTGTCAATAAGAATAACGCTGCTGCTTCTCAAGGCGGAAACTCGTCAGTTCCTAAGCTAGAGAATCGTCCTACTACTCGTAACGATGCTTGGAGCGCACGTATGAGGGAGAAGGTATATTGAATAATCTTTTTTTTTTTTACGTCTTTTTGACGCGAGAGAAATGCGTACGAATGTCCTAAATTACGCCTTCCTTTACTGCAAACAGTATGGAATCGACACCTCTGAGTTCACGCCCAACCAGCAAGTTAGTGCACAGCCGCCTGAGGAAAAGAGTCGATGCATCATCATGTGATTTTGTAAGTATCATCATCATCATCATCATCATCATCATCATCATCATCATCATCATCATCATCATCATCATCATACGATGTTATTCCATGAGTATGAGGACTTGTATTATCTTTAAGGTACTTGTTTTCTGTACAAAAGCACCTGAACAACTGTTACTGCTCCTTGTTTTACTCCGAAGCTGATTGATTATCTTGAGAAAGAAAGAAAGCTGAGAATGGATGATAAAATGTTAGAAGAACAGGACATAAAATGTCTTCTTTCCTTTTTCTTAATTGAAAACAAGGAAAAGTGGGTTCTTTCATTTCATCAGAATAACGACCTACAAGAGATTTTACATGGCTTGTGAAGACCGAGAATATGCTTCATCTCTCGCTATTTGAAGATGTTAGGTAATAAATAAATAGTCGATTATTGACGAAGTATTACTTTTCGTTGAATGAGAGCCACCACAATCTCCTTTAATACATACTTACTGCTTGTTTGGTTAATAGGTTTAGTTTTTTTAAAAGTGGGTTTTAGTACATGTTCTTTGGTTAATAGGTTTAGTTATTTTAAAAGTGGGTTTAGTACATGTTCAATTGTTTGGATCCATGTGTTTATATAATCCTGCTATAAAACCATGCCTGCTAGTTTAAATAAACACACCCTCTTACATGTGTTTATTTAAACCTACTAACCAAACAACCCATTAATCCGTTTTATATAAATCTTACTAATTTAAACACTACTAAATATAAACCTATCAACCAAACGATCCATTAATAATTTCTGCATGCTGCTATATATAATATATTTTATTAGAGAAATGATATGGTGCTCACCTGCTGATTTGGCATCGATTCGTGTCAAATCAGCATGTCACTTCAACATCAAATGTGATATCGAATTAATCAACACATGTTATGTGTCATATATCGACACATATGATGATGATGTGGCATGTTCACGTCTTATGTGGCATTTGTTGTGTGACCTTGATATACTCCACGTGAACATGCCACATCAGCATCATATTTGTCGTTCTATGACACCTAACATGTTTTGATTAATGCACATCACATTTGATGTTGAAGTGTTATCCCGATTTGGCACGAATCAATGTCAAATCAGCATGTGCCCAGGTGAGCACCATATCATTCCTATTTTATTCAACTTATTTTAGTTTAAATTGTCTAATTATTTAAATTTAATTTGTATATCTTATAAAATGAAAAATCAATTTATTATAAAATTAAGGGGTTTTACACATAAGTACCTATTTGGAAAAAAAACTTGTAATTTAGTACCCAGTCAGGATTTTTTTATATGTAGGTACCTACAGAATAAAGTTTTTGCACATAGGTACCCGATCCCCGAAAGTACACCAAACAACACATTTGGGTACCCTATCTCAACACATTTGGGTACTCTATATAACAGAAAATGGTACGACGTATGTTATATTTAGGTACGCCCTATGTAACACACAGGCATGCCCGTAGGTACGACGTATCCTATATTTAGGTACCATATATAAACGTGTTATAGTACGCAATATACACACAGGAAGGTACGATATGACTAAAGAAACTGGTAAAATTAAATCGGGTACCTATTTATAAAATTTTCTGACCGTAGTTATGTGTAAAAATTTTTCCAATTGGGTATTTTTCTATAGATTAAAATTAAAGGAAGAATAGTAATTAACCAAAAATAGAGGAAAAATAGTAGTTAACTAAAATAGTAATTAAGTAATTAAAAGTAGTTACTGATTTTTTATTTTATAAATTATTTTTTTTAAGCTTAATTGACATGCCATACGATGGTATCTACTCATTTTCTCGGTTAATATAGAATAAATATTATAGGCTTGCTAGAATCAGTACACCTCTGATAATAAGATCGTCTCGAATTAATCGAATATTTTTTAGCACACATTTTCCTTCGTGGGACTCTCAAGTCTCAACGCCAAAAGAAGATAAAAGAAAATGAACGACAAAGAAATTTCTAGAATAAATTAGAAAGCCAAGTGGGAATGATTTTTCCTTTCTAAAGCAAACCGTACACCACAATTAATTGGAAATAAAATTAGAGATTTGATCATATGAATGATATTTATTTTCAACACACAATACTATATACTAGAGCCTCAAAAACCATTTTTTTTTCTCATGTAAGAAAAACCATGTGCCAAGCCAAGTGCACCATGTCTAGAATAAATCAAGGTTTTAAAAAAATACGTAAGTGAGGGCATTATCTCCACGTGTTCAAATCCCATTGGCGCTCGTGGTATTCCTCTTACACCACAAACACACACCACAAACACACCCAAACAACACAAACAACGATATGGCTAATAAGCTTTGCAACCACCCATCGTTGACTTCTCCGTCATAGCTTTAGCAATAGCAAAAACCAATAATCACTGTAATGAAAAGATAAAAGATCTTCCACGACCATTCATTACACACACCACAGTTCAAAATACAAGAATGGATGTTTCAGTGACCCAACGTCGTCGTTTCTCAGTCAGTTTAAAAGCATCGGTTGCAACGGCTTTACGCCGGCGAGGTTGGTAAAGGAAAGGAGGAGAAAGAGCTGTCCGCCGCCTTGCAATAAAGTGGTGGCCATGTCTGCCGATAGGAAGAGCGGCGGCGGCGGAGGGGAGATTCATTTGGAGAGCAATGGAGATAATAATAGTGCTGCTGAGAGCCGAGGAAGTTATAGGCTTTCTACGATGCAAGTGACCACCTTTAATAATCAGAGCTTCGGCGATAGCAACGCCGCCGATCATTTTCCGATGTGGGAAAAGATTGGAGCTGTTGTTAGGCTTGGTTATGGGATTGGTATGTACTTTTGCCACTTATATTGATGAGAGTATACACATATTCTGATGGGATTTTATTTAAAAGTTTTAATTTTCTGAGGTTTTGAGCTTTTATTTGAGATTCTATGATCTGGGTTTGAGTAAAACTGAAGAAAACAATCAAGAATTGGAATTTCCTTGAAGTTATTGGATTTTAGTTCTTTGCAAGATCTTAGGATTGGTACGTTTGGACTTCATGAGAATAAACATTTTCTGGTGGGATTTTATGTATAACTTTTAATTTTTCTGGGCTTTTGATTTATTTGGTGATTCTATGATCTGGGTTTGTGTAAAATTGAAGACAAGAAATCAAGAATTGGATTTCTTTCTGAAGCTAATGGATTTTAGTTCTTTGCAAGATCTCAGGATCAATTATAGGGTCAAAGATGGGATTTTTCTTTCTGATTTAGGCAAATGAAAGATGAAGCTTTTTAGCTTCTTTTGAGGGCGCATGAAACCTTTTTGATTGCTGGTCCGAATATATTCTTGTCGGATAGGTAAACATAGTATCATAATTAGGCAGAAAAATAGTTTGAGAGTCTAGCTTACCTATCAACAATCATTCAAATCCTTTTCTTTTCATTTTCTACCATACTTTTCTGTCTAATAGGAAGTCCTACACTATGCAACATATACCATTATGTTTTGAGGCAACTGACTTTTTTTTCCCCTCTAAATTTAAATTTTTTATAGGAATATATGGAACGATGGCCTTGGCGGGGAGATTTATATGCTCGATCTCGGGGGTCGATTGCATGGGAGGATTCGATTGGACGTTAGACGCCATTGTTCAAGGACTCGGTTACGCAGTTCCACCTATCATGGCTCTCCTCTTCATCCTCGACGTATGAAATTTCATCTCAATTTTTTAGAACCCCTCATTTTTTTTTCTTACATAGATGATGGATACCATTTGTTGTGAGAAAACTCATACAGTCCTCGGAGTTTTCTCCACTGTGAGATGATGCCGTTTTCTCTATCAAATCTTGGCTGACAAAGAGTTTGATGCGTTTTAGTGCGGTAATTGAGAATTTCATCCCTTGTTAATATAGGATGAAGTGGTGAAGGTATCGCCTTATGCTCGAGCCATTAGGGACGTCGAGGACGAGGAGTTGAGAAGCTTCTTCTATGGAATGTCCCCATGGCAGGTAACTCAACCGTTGAAATTTCTATTCTGAACCACATATGATATTCAAAGAGAACAACTTCACCTATCAGCAACTGGTTTTAAGTTGAAACCCTCAATTTTTAATAGTAACCGACTAAAAACTATGCATGAAAAAAATGACGCATTGAATTTCTTTTTCCTTACGTAACTCTACGGTGCAGTTCATGCTTATTGTCGCGGCGAGCTCAGTTGGGGAAGAGCTTTTCTACCGAGTCGCCGTTCAGGTGGAATTTAAAACTGCATCGATTATTACGTAATATTCGTACTTCACTTGTCGGGTCCTTAGAATAAACATTAAGCTTGTGTTTGATTCGATTGAAGGGAGCATTAGCGCAAATTTTTCTGACGAGCAGCAGTTTGTTACAAGACGTCCGAGGAATGGCGTCGTTGGTGAGTTCGCCGTTTTTTTCTTTTCCTTTCTCTACGAAATATATTCTCACCGTTTTTCTTCTAACTTGAGTATGTTTTTCATCGTTACTCCAACGAACAAAGGCGGGCGTTTTTCCTCCGTTCGTACCTTTCGCACAGGCGTTTGCAGCAGTTATCACTGCAGCTCTTACGGGCACACTTTATTACATGGCCGCTTCGCCGAGAGGTTGGTTGTGTAATTAGGGTCATATATATATATATATATATATATATATATATATATATATATATATATTTTCCTTAAGGGTTTTTTTTAGTCCTGTAGTTTTGAGGGATAGGCATTATAGAGACAGAGAATTAGAGGGTAGTATTATACGGACGGTAACTTCTAAAATTAAGCAAGTTGTGGACATTATATGTTGTAATCCTATATTCTGTCCCAAACTGCTTAATTTTGAAAGTTATTATCTGTATAATATCACCCGCTAAAACCTTAAAATTTGGGGTATATAGCCAAAATTCCAACGTCTAATGTCTCTTACTTGCTTAATTTGAAAAAATATTGTTCGTACATTGTCATACCCGAATTTCGTGTCCAATAATGCCGCACAGAACGGAAAAAAATTAAGCCTTTCTTAAAATAAATTTACCAGTCGTCCCTTATCGTGTTTTCAGACCCTACTTACGTAGTCGCCCCAGTACTAAAGTCCCGCTCCGGCCGTGAAGATATCAGAAAGTTATTCTCAGGTTCGATTTCATCAACAAACATAACTATTTTTTCCCTATCAACTGATCGAAAAAAGAAAAGAAAATAAAACCACGAAACAAAAACGAGTATTGCTTTATCTAAAAAAAAGGGACCCCCAAAATAAAACGAGTATTCTTTTTTTTTTTTGCACAGCATGGTACGAGAAAAGGCAAATGAAGAAGATATATTCACCTCTCCTCGAGTCGTTCTTGGCACTTTATCTCGGTTTCGAATGGAATCAGGTAATTGTTTACATCATACAATAACAAAAAAATTTAATTTTCTGATGCTGCTGGGTACAAATCGAAAAATAATTACAACAGACGAATAACATACTTGCGCCTATTATAACGCACGGAATATACTCTGCTGTAATATTGGGACACGGACTTTGGAAGATACACGACCATCAGGTTAGGTTGAGACAGAGAGTTCAGAAGCTTCGAAGCAAAGAAGAAGAAGACGATGACAATGGTGGTGTAAGAAGACAGTAGTAAGTAGGGTTGTGTTGTTTTCTGAGTGTATATGTGTATAGAATACGTAGAGAAGAATTAGCAGCAGAGGTTGAGGTATATATATAGCTTACTATTTGAGAGGAGATTCACAAGTTCTCTACCTTGATAAAACCAATTTTTTTTTTTTGCGTATAAATACATCAAAATGAAGCCTATCTGAACAAAACAACGCCTGGAATTTCCCAAGTTGTATACTCTGAGAAAACCAAAATATTGATAATTTCAGTCAGCTAACCAACCATCCGTTTGTTAACTAGAGCTCCGAAATGGAGATTTTTTAGTTACTTCTGTCGTCTATATTAACGTTCAAACTATGGTACCAATAAATCTATTAAGTGTCATCGTATTAACCATAGCAAAGTTTGTTGTACCAGAACTCGTAAGTATGAAATCGTATAGATAGATTATTGCATACATACCTAATGAACGAGCCTGAAGACAAATACAGGGCTGCAAAAGTCCGTGAAATCGTATGCACCTTCTTCGAGAGGCGGGACGTAAAAATCTTCCCTTGGTTCTTCGTTGACGCCCGTCTGCGTTGCGTATTCCAACGCCATCTCATAGTCCACCTAAGTACATCATTCAATAAGCAAACAATGATATAAGTGTGTGTGTGTGCGCTAGCTAGCTTTTCGTATGGAGGCAAAACTGCACTGATCAATGGAAACAAAAGTGAAAGGTTATCGAAGGGAAGATCATCACTTGTTCCACATGTTGAGCGAGCTTTTCTCGCAGCGTCTCCTCGGTCACGGATTCATCCTCGACTTGTTTGAGCAAAATCGCATCTTTGTCGCCAAGCCGTCTCTTTTTTGAAACGTCAGTAGCAAGCGTGATCTCTTTAAGCACGCCGTATACAGCACTTGTGGCATTAGGAATGTATCTACGGTAGGACGGCATAAAAATAGTGATAAGAATCAAGCAAAAGAGATTATTACATTAGAAGCGCGCAGAGGAACTAACTTGTTCAGGCTCCGTTTTCTTTCCTGCTGCTCGCGAGCCTGAATCTTTTTTACTATCTTAGACTTCAGTTGAACGCAACATTGCTGTATGGCTGTCTGGAAATACGTTGATTTATTTTAGTAGTTCTGCCAGAAATCTTTGACATACTGACGAGTAATTTCGAGAACATATTACCTTGACAGCAGAAGCTATTTCACTGATGTCATCGCCAATGTATTCCTTCCCGGTCCCTTTAAACGGGATTTTGGTGCTCACAATGCTCACAAAGACGCCAATCTTGTCTTGTGTTTGGTTGATTTTGTAACTGTTCCAACTGAAACAAATGATGGCATTTAGATGATTGTAGTGAACTGGAAGCTTTTGATTAGCGTGTGTGTGTGAGAGAGAGAGAGAGAGAGAGTTAAGTCACAGAAATAGCACAGGAAGGCAGTCGAAGGAGTACAACTTTCGATTGCCAGCACATTATATCCAAAAAATTGTGCATCTCGCTTACTTGATCCTCTTTACAGCAGTTCTGGTGACAACATCTGCCCCTTGCTCAAACAGAAGTGGAATACGATTGGCAAATCGAAAAATATTTAAACCCTGACGTTCAGCACAGAAATTAACAAAAGTCAGGATCACAGTTACATATGGAATATTTTTAACGTAGAAGGCAACAGATTATTTTATTATCAAATATATTAGAAGACTTGGCTCGATTCGAAGTTAATAGTTGACTCGATAAATTACAATTTTGTCGAACTTGACGGAACAAATGTAATAAAACTGGACGTGTTAAACGCAACCAAAACAACCCCAAAAGCATGAATAGATGGACAGATCAGATGATTAAATGTGATGCTTGAACTTTAAGTAGTCAGCCAACAAATACTGGACTAAGACTAAGTAAAACGTGATATATTACCTGTTTAACGTCTTTTCCACCCAAACTAAGTCCTGCTTCAACGATGAAGGGGTGGCCTTCAAATACTTGAGCACTGTATAGAAGAACAAAAAAACCTTCGCTTTCCATTTGCAGTTCAATAAATAAACTTTAAGAGGCAATGAGATGTAGAGAAAAAGGGTGCAACTCCAACAGGATCTGTAACATGGTCAAACCTTCTCATGTTTCTATATTCTAGCAGAAAAACCCAGAAGTTCGCAACAAAAACGGATTACAAATCGGTAAGCTCATCATAACTATTTTCTCGTTCAATGAACAAGGTATAAGGATAAGAAATAAAATAGTTTACTAAGCTGATATTAACAATTTTCCATTTCTAGTGAACTCTAGGTCTCAAAGAAGATATTTATAAGTTCACAGAAAATACCGTAGAAAACAGTCGTGCTTGCAATTTGCATATAAATTACAAGAAATTGTAGAAAACATTTTACAATTTTCTTAACTTGCAAGTTGCACAGTCACCAAAACATAGATGGAAACTGAAACTGGGAACTATGATAGCACTACCTTCCAGAGTAAGTGGCAACCATATCAGGATGCAGCTCCTTTATAATACCCAAGCGTAGATTGTATTCACCGGCAGGACTAAGACACTGCCGGCAGATTACACGCACAAAAAATAAATTTAATTAAGTTAGATACTGATGATGAAAATCAAAGAACTTTGTAAGATGGGGAAAGCATAAAAAAAAAAAAAAAGCAGACGAGTGCATGCCCTGAACAGCTAACATTCAACATACATCACCGCTTGGGTCTTCAAACTTTGCTTGGCGGAACAACTGATGAATCCGGGCAATTTGTTGAGATGTGAGAGATTTAACTGGCATTTTTGAGCTAAAATCCGGACCCATTTCTCCTGATGGAAAATAAAATGGTTCTGTTCAATAACAAAATTTTTAAGAATAACAAACATATTGATACACTCTTTCACGTTCCAGTCCAGAGCATAAAAATTCTATGTCGTATTTGCTATCATCTACTCCTATCTAAGAGAAAGATCAACTCCCTGTGCAATCAGATGTCCAAAAAGTACCATGTAGGTACGTAATAAGAGTTCCTTCAACAAAGTCACAAGAGGAGTTGTCTATTTTTAATCTTACCAATCAAACGCTCCGCATGTGATTTCCCAACATTCACAAATTCATGCTGGAGGAACTGCAAAAGGTTTTGCTTAGACGTCTCCGTAACAAGTCTTTTGATCAGAAGCAAATCAACGGCCGATGGATGGTACTTTGTTTCAAGAGGAGCCGGAGGCATTACATCTGTCCTTCTAGAAAATCTGATGGTGACATTTTTACTACATGCAGCATATGAGGAAAAACAAGGTTATTTGCCGAAAAAACCACAAAAATACACAAGGAGGGGGGGGGGGGGGGGGGGGGGGGGGGGGAGAGAGAGAGAGAGAGAGAGAGAGAGAGAGAGAGAGAGAGAGAGAGATTACTCCGAAGATTCTGACAAGAACTTGAAAAGAAATTGAGCATAAGGAGTTATGACAGCCATTTGGCGCATGTAGTGCAGTATCTTCGACTATAAATTGCAAAGACAAGTCAAAGTCAGATAAGTAGGTGGAATCATAAAGCAGAGAGACTACGATGAGAATGCTAAGTTCATACACGATATGTAGTCCAATTCCCCTCAATGACTATTTGAATTTCAGCTCCATGCCATCGATCATGATTTGTTTTCTTCTCGTGAACATGAATATGAGGTATGTTCCTACATATTGTTTAAGGAAATTTAGATAAGCAAACAACACTAACAAAAAAATTCTAGTACAATGTTCTATTGATGTTTGCCCATACTTATTAATATCAATATCTAATCTGCAGAAAGATGTAAAATTCTGGCCCTTCATCGATGAAATGATTTCAATGGGCAACCCGGTACTCATCTTGGACCAAATGAGAGCCTGCATGAGTTAAATTGATAGTAATACAGGTCGATGAGATGATCAATATTCAAATTAACATAGATGATTAAGGAAAAAAAGATGTATGGTTGAAAAGAAAGCCAACTGCATTTGCTTTTGCTTATCGCTGAAAATAGAATGTAATATTTGCTTGCTAGCAAGAGAATCAGATGAAACCCGTACAAAATTTTATCTGAATCTTACCATTTTTGCGCCAAGTCCGAACTTTCCACGAGTCTGTTTCAGCCCGTATTTGGTCCCAGAAAGAACTGCAAAGGCACAAATATTAAAAGGCTAAAAATAAAAGCAGATTCGTGATACCAAGTTTTCCACTAGAGTATTGTAAAGAGCAAGTCATGTCAAATTGATTCGAAGGACGTTGAATGAAATAAAAAGAGGCAGAATCGTGACCAAATACCCCGTCCAAACATGTTGGGTATATCATCATGTGGCATTCCCCTTCCGTTGTCCTACATCGAAAGACAAACGAAATCAGAAAACTATATACGTGGCCAGTCACCTTGATTGTACCATTTTCCTAAACAGTCCATAAGTGAGTTAAGACAAACATACAGCACACAACCCCAAATAATATAGTAGAGCATAACAGATAAGCACCTTACAAGTGACCCGGTAGTATGAGGCCTCCCGATTCTTTATGGGCTTCAGTGTTAGAGCTTTTGTTTTCTTCCCAAGTGCAGCATTCTTTGCCTGAGTCTCAAGAAAACGAGCTTCCTTGGCTAGTCTTTTCTGTATCATACATAAAAAATTGCATTGCACAAACTTCGGATAAATCCAAATCAATACAGTTCCACATTACAGTCTGCAATTAAATGATTAATCCACCTCTCGATCCTTGACTGTCTCATAATCATCGTACAGTGCCTCATCAACACGCTCACGATCAGTAAGCCCAATCAAAGAATTAAACTGACTTCTCCCAATCTCTTCACTGAGAGGAAAAAAAAACAACTTCAACATCAACGATTAAGAACATAAGATGCAGGTTTGATTAAGAGATATATAGACTGTGATAAATTACATTACTATTTCTATGACCGGAAGCTCAGAGATCGACTCGGCTGAATCCAGTGCATTTTCAACAAGCTCCCTCACAGTAGTGTACAAACACTTTCCTGGCTGAGGAAAAAAAAATGAAGGATGAAAGACTATTTGAAGATAAATCACATAAGAAGAACCTTACATTATCAAATCCAGCTATATTCTTGTTATCCGCAAAGAACTCAGCTGGAGATTCTGCCACAACAACAACGAAAATAAAGGACTAAGCAAACCATAGCAAAGGAAGACATAATTCGTTCACCTGCGTGATTGGAGCTAATGTACGACATAAAAAACTTACTCTGTTTGAGGTTTTGAGCATCTTTCGCCTTTCGAGGCGTCTTCGATTTCGAATTTTTGGCTTGCGAAGACTTCTCACTGCTCTGTGATGCTTCCATACTCACACAAACCCACACACAGTGAGCTATAGATGAATGAGTTCTGACTTCTGCTAAATGAGTAAAAGGAGGGAACAATAGCTCAGAAGAGGGGCAAAATGGGAAGCAAAAGTCTTATTGGGCCAAACTGAGCAAACAGGCCGGACTATAAATGGGCTTAAAATCCAGTTAGGCCCTCTCTTTTTAATATATTTCTGGATTGGCCCAATAACTCTTGCTGTAAAAAATGGAACCCAGCCCGCCCCACCCCGCCTCGGGTGTTAGGCCCGCCCATTTAGAATTTTTTAATTATTTTTAATTTTATACTTTATTTATTATATATTTTTTAGTTAATTAAGGTATTTATTAATAAATTACAGATAACCAATATATATTTACTAATATATATGTAGTTAGTTATGTCTAATTAATGAATCAGTA
Organism: Craterostigma plantagineum; assembly: GCA_027422505.1. Taxonomy (NCBI): domain Eukaryota; kingdom Viridiplantae; phylum Streptophyta; class Magnoliopsida; order Lamiales; family Linderniaceae; genus Craterostigma; species Craterostigma plantagineum. The sequence continues at coordinate 3,522,307 of JAPQWV010000035.1, forward strand.
ACTATAAAATTAACTATATATTTATTAATATATATGTAGTTAAAAGAGTAATATTATGTTGCTCACCTTGCGTGAGCACCTTCGTGAACACAAACCACATCAACACGCCGAATCAGCATACAATGGGCTGCCCCGGGTGGGCCTATAAAATTGCAGCTCGACCCGCCCTTTTGGAGGGGCAAGACGGTCTGGTCCGCGGGATACGGGCCAAATTGACGGTACTAAATATACATAACAAAGATGAAGCTTGTTATCTACTTCTGTTGTTATTAATCATATTTAGGAATTAGGGCATGCGATGGACCTAAATGTAAGATGTTAATAAAATTAAATCAAGGGTAGGTATAATTAGGCCAAAATGGATTTGAGTATTCGATAATTGATATCGTAATCAGAATATAATTAATGCATTTGTTTTTAGATTACCCGAGAATATATTTTTGTTTCTCAAAGAACGGAAATATATTTCTACAGTTATATATGTATGAGAGGGTTTAACAGAGTAAGTTTCAAGCCCGATGAAGCATGGCCGCAGAATCTCCCCTTATAAATATCAGTTTAACAGTTTCACGCTATCACTTTCACAAAGAGTGTGAATTAGCGAAATATGTTGTTACCCTTGAGGTCTTCGGTAACTGTAAAATAACCTGCGAGTCAAAGAGCTGGAAAAGAAGAACCGCCGAGGGGTAGAGGAAGGAGGAAACATACCCCTCGGGAAGGAAGAGGATTGAGGCTCGAGCGGGTTGATCAGGAGGGGGAGAGGTCTGGTCGAGGTGATTGGCCGAGGAACACGAGGAGAGATCTGGCTGAGCTAATTCGAGAGCAGGAGAAGATCCAGTTGAGACAGACGGGCCTGAGGACGGTGGCTGCCCGAGTAGGCCGACCCGAGGGATCAAGAAGATGAGGCTAGATGAAGCCGAGTTCCCCGAAAGAAGAGGGAAAGCCCGAATAGCAAGAGGAAGAAGTCAGGAAAGAACCGAAGTAAAGAAGGGAAAATGAGATCGTGGGGTGAGTGGGAAGATCATGTCCACACACGAAGTCCGCAGAAAGGGCGGCCTGGGGTGAAGACTAGGTCATGGCAAAACAAAAACGAAATTAGTATAAAAGGTAACGTTGGGTTGTTTCCCAGGTACGTTCACTAAAACGAAAAACTACCTACTAGCCTATCACCTGTCGTTACCTCTTTTTGAAAGAAAACTTCAGATTTCCTGATATGACTAAGTATGATGGCTCGGGACCGCCCGGGGATCATTTGGCTAGTTTTGAAGGGAACGCCGCGCTTTACCAGCTGGGGGACGAGATCAAATGCCGAGTATTTTCCACCAGCCTTGCCCGAGGAGCTCAACAATGGTTCACCATGTACCCGCTGGGGAAATTCGTAGTTCCTCGGACTTCACCGGATCCTTCTTAAGGCAGATCGAGCAGTCGAAGGAGGCCTTGCTCTGCAGTGAACTTACTAAACATGAGACAAGGGGAACAAGAAAGCCTTCAGGACTATCTAAAAAGATTCAACAAGGTTATGAGGGAAGTACCCTCGGCCACCCCAAATCTGTTAATTGGAGCCTTTCAGACAGGGGCGGATCTACATTGTGGCTCGGGGGGCCACGACCCCCGTGAAAATTTTTGAAAATTTTAGTACTACATATATATATATTATATGTTTAGTACGTATATAGATATATTATATGCTAAATTTCTACCAAATATTGCATGTAGCCGGTGGGCTAGCCTGCTAGTTTCTATCTTTCATGCTTGGATTCGGTTCCAGTCTCCCAATTATTTTATCCCCTTTTAAGTTCTTTCTTTTGCTAATGGTACTTTATATTATTACTATGTATATTTCTACATTAGTTAATTAAGTATTTATTTAATGTTCAGTTTAACTCTGTTTCTCTTTAATCCGTTTTGTAATATATTGGAATTAATTGTTTGATCTCGACTACTAAGTCAAATTTTGTTTGTTTAACTTCTTTCACTTTTTTGTTCTGTTTTTCTAATTATTTAACCATATGATCATAGTAAAAAATTAAAATTAAATAGATAACTGTTTGTAGAACTCTAAATATAAAAGACTACAATTTTGCAAACATAACAGAAAATAATTATCGACAATTTAATTTTGACAATAAAAATCCTTATAATTTAATTTAATCAATGTATGACCCTCCAGATAAAAAAATTCTAGTTCCGTCATACTCTATAAAAATTTTAATTTGATGAACCTTTATTAAAATTAAGACATTAATTGGCCTAAAAACAAAATATTAGTGCTCAAATAATTATTAAAGTTTGCCTACCCACAACCAGGGGTGAGCAAACATATCCGGAAACCGGATTCCGATCCGGTATCCGGTTTTAAAAACTGGATCGGATATTCGATCCGATTTATTTTAAAATAAACCGGATCGGATACGTATAGTTGTTTGTCTAAATTCGGATATTCGGTATCCGGTTATATATTTAAGAAAATTATAAAAATAAAAAAATAGTCCAAAAAGAAAAAAATGAAGGTCCAAAAAATGAAAAAAAAAATCATAAAGTAGAATATCTAAATTTATATTATTTTATTATTGCAAAAACTTTGTTAGAGAATTGAGATAAGAAAAACATAAAAACATTGAGATGCATGTTAAAAAATTAATGTGAATTTGTGGCTATTATTTATTATGTAATTTCGAATCATCAATTGACATATTGTGTGAATTACTATGTTTAGAAATTCTTACATTATAAAAAATATATTTATTTTATTGTGATAAGAAATAAAAATATGATTTTGAAAAGAAAATAATAAAAATATAAGAAAAAAGTAAATTTAAAAACCAAATGCAGATATTCGGTAAAAATATTCGAATAAATTGGATATCCGATATTCGGATATCCGATTAAAACCGAAGCGGACACGGATACCATTTACCGATATCCGAGATCAAAATATCCGAATTTCAAATATCTGAAAAACCGAATATCCGGTTTTGCTCACCCCTACGGCCACAACGCACATTTATTTTCTCTTGTATTGTTTTTAATTCACGTTATATAGTCGACCATAAAATTGAGGTTCTCAAGCCCAAAAAACTATAAAACATAAAGATCGTCTCTGTTAGGACGACTTTATAAGTAGTTCGACTCATTCGTTGTAACCGTTTTTCTTCCTTCTTTAAATACTTCTCTGTTGAATTCATTTTCACTACCGAATAAGAGAACTCATTTTATTTACGCTCCTTCTACACACACAACAAGCAAACCCTCTTTTGACAAAATAGATTAAATAGTACCTTCCCTGTCCCGTCCCGATGTGTAACAGGAAAAAAAAGGAGCTTCCTAGTTAGTTCCTACATCTTCCTAAACACTGCTCGTCAGCAAGGTTCTCAAACCAACTTTTCGAACCGAACTGGAAATTTTAGTGGTTTAAGGCTTAGTGGTTTAACCGATATAAAATCGGAATCAAACAGTAGTCAATCCGGTATCTTTAAATATAGTAAATATTTTATAAATGAATCAATCAAATATATAAAATAATATACATGTATTTTATAAAGTTTTCCATAATCAATTTATAAAATTAGTAGTCAAAATTAAATAAAAGTAAATTATGTTGGTGGTTAAAAATTAATTATATCATGGGATGTCAAAATCTTTAATTATATGAGTTCAAAAGTTAATCACAACAAAATATATCTTATTATGTGTTGTCCAAGATTCGAACCCAAGCCCACATGAGAATCAGCCGATGACCTTTACCGCAAGCCCAAAATATCTACTCATTTTTCTCTACTTATTTGTTTTTCTCTTTTTTTTTAAATAATAGACCGGACCGGAACCAAACCGGAATTCCATCCGGTTCGCGGTTTTCCGGTCGGAACCGGGCGGTCCGATCCGGTCTTAAAAACCTTGCTAGTCACTCATGGCCTCTTTGGTAATGAGGTTCTTTCAAGTAATCATATTAGGGCACAATAAGCTCATTTAGCCCATTTATCGATCTTCTTTACTTTCTTCGAAAGCCCAATTATGGCCCATCCACAACATTCCTTGTGAGAATATGTAATCCATCGTTTCTCTCAAAAAAATGCTCCCGCCCGCCCATCTTTCTCCTCACCATCATCGCCGCCGTCCGAATGAAGAAGAAGAAGAAGAAGACGAAGTACGTCGATGCAGGCGAATCCAAGGCTGTTAGATTCTTTTTTTTTCAAATCAGTCCCTTGCTATCAATCAATCCATACATCGGTTTAGATCTGGTTCTTTTTCATTATTATTTCCTCTCTCCAAAACGAAGTGCGAAGGCTATTTTCAAAAAAATTCGAATTGACGAAGGATAGTTATCAGTGTTTGAAAAGCGATCCTCTCTAGTCGACCCCGAAATCACCTGAGCTAAATCAACTAAGGCGGTCGACTCTCGAACGGGAGTGATTTCCAGATGGAACGGCGTCGCAGAAACGACCTATTAATCTTGGGAAGGACCGATTTGCTGGATTTTGTTATTTTAGGGTTTGAGAGAGAGAGAGAGACGGTGAAGCCACGAGGAAGAAGTCTATTTTTAATTAAACTTGATTTTTTATTCTTAATGGGCTACGGACCATATCATTACTTTTAAAATTCTTTTGTAGATATTACTGAATTTTTGAGTCCAAATTCAATTTCACTTAAGATTTTAAGCTTTTATTTAAACAAAAGATTAATTAGTAATTTTCTAAACTATAAATATATTTAGAAAATTTATATACACGTTTCTAAGTAAAACAATTTACTTAATAAATAAAAATTAAATAACAAAAAATATCTCAATGTATCTGTAATAACAATTAATATCTAATATAGTTTTGGTTATTATAAATATAACTAGTTACACACAAAATTTCTGGAATTTATAGATATTTATTTCTAAAATTTATTTAGTATTCTTTAAATATCGTTTGTCTAGTCATTTCGCTTTTCGGCTAGGCTCACCTAGGCAATTTAGCCCTCAAATCGCCTTGGCTCGCTTTTCGCCTTTAAAAACACTGATAGTTGTATGTTACGATGCAGGATTCCGTTGCCGACTTCGACCCTGCAACATTTCATCACTGTTGCAAGAGGTGTACGAAGAAGAAGATTGCTTCCATATACCTTCCGCGGGAGGTGATCTTCGAATTTCTTCTACGTCTTCCCGCCCGAGCCTTACACCACGTGATGAGGCACGTTTGCAGGGAATGGAGCCTTATGATCCGTTCCCCCAATTTTGCTCGCCAGCATCTTGGAAGCGTAACAGGTGGAGCTGTATTTCAGGATATGTTCTGTCCCAGACTTGGTTACTATTTGGAAATGCGAGGAGGAGGAGGAGGAAGGTGTTGTCTGGAGATTTGCGAGTTCGACTGCGGTTTCAACGGTGTCTGGGTTAGGGTAAGAACAAGCTGCAATGGTATGGTGGTGGTTTACACTATTAGGGGATTCAAAAGGGATAGTTTCATTCTTAACCCCTTGACGAAGTAGTTAACCGTGGTTTCCCTTTTCCCCTACTGGAAAGTGGGAGGAGACCTGAGCACTTGTGGTATGGTGTTTGTCGAGTCTTCCATGGTTTACAAACTGGTCCAAGCATGGGGATCTGAGTTCAGCATTCGCAAGACGCAGATCCTACTACTAACCCTAGGAGTTGATCGGGCTTGGAGTAGGCGTATCGACATAAAACACTTGCTGCTTACTCCCAAGGAAAGCACATTCGACGGCGCACCCCACGTCACTGGAGCCTATGCACACTGGTTGGGATCGAGCTTTGTTTTGACGCTGAACGTAGAGACTGAAACCGTCTGTCGGTAGTAACGCCCATTTGTAGTTGGTATTGTTTCCTGCCGATGGGCGAGAGCCTATCGTATATTCATGCTTGGGGAGAGTATTGGTGGGATGTTTGGGAGATGAATTCGGAGAGTGGGGAGTGGAGCATGCTGTTTAGGATAACAAGGAAACCTCTTAACGACAGGTTTAAGGGAGTCTTCACGAAACGGGCGAAAGCGGTGGCTCCGTTTTGTTGGCTAGCGCCGAGGGAGGTGTTGATCTTCGGTCTTGAAAATTGGATGGCAGGACAAATAGCAGCTTATAATGTTACGACTGGAGAAATTATTCGGACATTCCAATTGGCCGAACGCATTAAATCACCGCTCTATTGTATCCCTCATGTCAACAGCCTCGTATGGTGAGAGGACCGAGGAGGAAAGTACTAAGCGGGAAGTACTAAGCATGTGTCAATTATATTATTGCCTGTGCGGAGCATTATTATTATTTATTTGGCTTTTCATCATTTTCTATTGTCATCAGTTATTTGTCGTTTCTCTATCTTTTTTTTTTCGGTCCCGAGGTATCCCCTCACAGCCCGACTATGGCCTAACCGCCACACATTGCATAGGCCCCGGACTTCCCAAACCCACCCAACAACGATTGTCATGGGCTAGGCTCATGGGGACTTCCCAAATTCATGTGAGAGGTGGGGTTCGAACCCCTGACCTCCTAATCCTCACCTTGACCACTAGAGCCCAGCCTCATTGGTGTGATCGATTGATTATTGTTGCCCTGCTCACAATGGGGACTAGTAAACTTTAATTTTTTTTTATCTTTTTATACTATATGACTGAAACACGAGTATTTGAACGATATCGATTCGCCAAAAATATCAAGCTTTGCACTATTGACAGAGATTTAAATATTTTATGTTAATATGTAAATGCTAGCTTGGTGACTACATAGAAATTATGAATGATTCATTTCGAGTTACGCAGATACATATAATTGACATTAAATTTTTATATTGTCCCACGTATAGATGAAAATTGTTTGCTTATTATGTCCAGTTAAGATTTAATTAAAAAAAGAAAAATAAAGACATGAAAATGAAAGAATTTAGTAGACTAATTGTTGTGGTCTACTGCCAATGAGGTTGGCTCTAGTGGCCAAGCTGAGGGATCCAAAGTTCATGTGATTAGTAGGTCAGGGGTTCGAACCCCACCTCCCACATGACTTTGGAAAGTCCCCATGGGCTTAGGTCCATGACTATCGTTGTTGGGTGGGTTTGGGATGTATCCATCTGACCCCGGGGATTAGTCCCACCTCTGGAGTGTGTGGCGATTAGCCCATAGCCGGGCAGTGTGGGGATACCTCGAGACCGGAAAAAAAAATGGTGAAGTATTGGGGGCTTTATTATCCAATGGCCTTGGGTTCAATGCCTTCATAATAATTTACTACCTCCGTCCCATTAATTTTATCAAATTTTGCCATTTCGGACGTCCCACTAATTTTATCACATTTCCTTATTTAGTAAAAAACTATCGCAAACAATCAATAAAATAATATTAAATATTCTTAAAAGACGTGTCAAAATACACACTTTATTACCTTTTCATTATACTATATTAATATAATAATACCACCTTAATATCCGTGCCCACCAATACATGTGATAAAAATAACGGGACGGAGGTAGTATAATTAACTCTTTTGAATTCAATATTTTATTTTTATTTAATTTTGACCCCAAGTTTAAAGATCTAAATTTTATCAACACATGTATATTTATTTTTTAACCACCAACACAATCTACTTAATTTATTTTGACCCCTAATTTTATATAATGTATGTTTGGTAAAGTTTATAATAAACTTGTACATAAATCTATGTTATTTGTTTGATTATTACATAAAATATTATTTTACTATATTTATAGCTACCAGTTTGACTACGGCTTTATTCCGATTTTATACTAGTTAAATTATTAAACCTTAAACCACTAAAATTTTCGGTGTGGTTCGAAAACTCGGATTTAAAATTCACGGCCCGGTTCGAAAACCGGTTTTAAAACCATGGTTATTGGTAAATTAATTGTACCCCTCAAAAGATCCTATCCGAGTTTGCTCACACCTGCTTGGTTTTCATCCTCACCACTCTCTGCGACCGCCATGGCTTTGAATGCAGCAGTTGAGGCAACATCCTTAGCCGTAGCTTCAACCCTCGTCAAACTCTATCCATCGAATCGATCGCTGTATTCGTTGAGCTTCAAATACTCCTCTCCTTTTTCTGCAATTTCGCTGAAGACGTTATCTCGTCGAAAGATCTCCTCTCCGCGGAACACCGCATTCAGATTGTGTTCAGCTGAAGAGAGCGTCAGTGTAGAAACAGAGCTAGAAGAATCTCAGAATCAGGGAGTTGAAGATGGAGAAGAAGATATTGGGGATGATTCACAAAAGCCTGAGAGCAGGAGGAAGCTTTTCGTGTTAAATCTGCCTTGGTCGTTCAGCGTTTCTGATATAAAAGAGCTCTTTGGTCAATGTGGCACTGTTTCGGACGTCGAGGTATTGTCGATAATCATTTCAGTAATTTCAGATAATTTGGAAAATTCTGCGTTTTGTGTTGATGTGCTGGTGAAATTTCAGATTATAAAGCAGAAAGATGGAAAGAATAGAGGCTTTGCGTTTGTGACAATGAGCACTGGAGAAGAAGCTGAATCTGCAGTACAGAAATTCGACTCTTATGTGAGTTCTCTCTTGAAAGTGAAAATGAAACAAATCTCAAAATAGCATTACGATTTGAATCTTACAACTGAATTCACTCGTATGCGTTCGTGCAGCAGATGTAGTAACTTCTGGCCTTGATATTGATTTGTTGCCACTGGAAAATGAATCCTAGTCAAAATTTTCCCACCTGCATTTGATAGGTCTACCGCTGTCTCTGTTTTGTTAAGATTCCACCTCCTATTATCACTACAGTGGATTGTTTTAAAATCGATCCTTCAAATTTGTATGAAGCATGAGAGTGATTACTCCATTGTTAAGTCACTGCAACATGACACAATTTCTGGTGTCTAAGCGTTTGACGCTTTTCATGAACGAGCTATGTGTTGATTGTGATTACATGCTGAAAGCCATAATCCTATATTTATCCGATTATCGTGTCTCAAGTGTAAACATAGAATCCCGTTGATCAACTGAAAACTTTCCGTTCTCTTCTCTTTCGGGATCAAGGAATTGGTTGGGAGGATCATCAGAGTGCAATTCGCCAAGAGATTCAAGAAACCGCCCCGTCCCGATTCTCGTCAACCCAACAGAGAAACGAGCCACGTGCTCTACGTATCGAATCTTGCTTGGAAAGTGAGATCAAACAACCTCCGAGAATTCTTTTCTCTCTCAGAGTTCAACCCGGTTTCTGCCCGGGTCGTGTTTGATAATCCTTCGGGAAGATCAGCTGGGTATGGATTCGTATCCTTTTCGACGAGGGAAGAAGCAGAATCTGCTATTTCTGGATTAGATGGCAAGGTAATTCACCAGAAAGATAATATGCTTCCTTATGTTTTTCTCGTTCTTACCTCCTGTAATACTGCATTTTTTTTATTACAATGGTTGTAGGAACTGCTTGGGAGGCCAGTTCGTTTGAAATTCAGCGAAAGGAGCAACACGGATGCTTCTTCCGAAGGCAAAGGAGAAGAAGAAAAAGTGTTAGCAGAACATAGCTGAAGAGAGCCTGGTTAGTGTTTCCTTGCCTTTTTGTTTGGTTGTAAAGTATGAAGTGGTACATCCATTACAAGGATAAACTCTTTACAGTTTTGATATAGTTTTTTCAGGTTGTTTTGATATAAAATATATAGAAATATATAGAAACATGATATCGGAGCTTAGATCAAGACGACCTGTAGAAAGAAGGTTAAAATTACCTGAAAAAAGATGATAAGAATCCCAATACAAACAACGGTTGTTACGTAATCCTAAAACAACAATATTACATCATCTTACGTACCCATTGCTCTAACCTTAGCTGCTTCAAAGGAGGTCTAACTCGGGTTTGCTTTTTTGCGGGCAATGCCACTTACCCTTATTATTAGTCTCCATATCATGGGACGAGCGGAAGCTCGAGTTTTCGCATGAAACCTTCCTAACGACTCTATCTTCTTTTTGTTTCATCGAGTCATTTCCATGCGACTTTAGCTGAAAATTTGTGATGACGCTCTTTGCATTTTCTCCCCTGACCTTCTTTCTTACACAGACAAAGCCATCATCGTCTCTTGATTTGGGATCTTCATTTTCTTTACCCGTAATAGCGTAAGAACTCTTTTCGCTACTACTATTCTTTTCAGACAACGCCAAATCCATGGTCGATGAGATTTTTCGCGTTCTGTTCTCTTTAGCAGGCGCCAACTTGACTGTTCTATTTTCTTCTGCCATTGCATCACTGCGGGCGTTATCTTTACTGTCCAAGACCGTCTTTCTTACCAGTTTATATGAAGTATATCTTTCACGAACAGTCAAAGCCTCACTAGACAAATGATCAGAATCGAGCATCTTTCTCGGAGATGATGATGGATTCAGATCAACCTTAAACAAGGCCAGGTCACAGTAAGTCAGTTTCAAGTCCCCAAAACTAATCGTTAGCATGAAAAGACCTACAAAATATGTGGCATAATATTCATTTCAAGTGTGCGTGCATGTATGTGCTCATTCTTTATAGAATCAACCCCTAAACATGATAATCAATCAACTGTGACAATCATGGAAAACCAAGTATATGATGCCAACAGTCAAAGCATAAACAGAGGCAATAGAGAAACAGAGAGTGAGGACATAACACACCTTGCCCATTGAGTCATCACCTACGGTTTCTTTCACCGAGGCGCTGCATTTAGCAACCAAAGGTAACAATAACATACTACTCTTACGTTGTATATCAGCGTTTTCTTTGAAGGATATTTCACCCCCATTACTTTGTTTGCAGCTTCCACGAGCACTATATTCCTCATCGTGTTTCATTTCTTGATGCTCAGTAATTAGAAAACTATCCGTAGCTTCAGGCAGTGGTGATTCATACACGTAGCTTGAGAACCAGTTCTTTAGGTCAGGTGCCTCTGATAAAGTTGAACAAGCAAGATTGAACAATATTAGGTAGATATCTCTTTACTCCAAACAAATATGTAGCAACTAAGAGCAGTGTAGGGCAACAAACATGAGCAACAAAGTTGTCAAAACCCTAAATTTTTCGGATAGAAAGCTCGTAAAGTGATATACAATGTTTCTCAAGTCCTCAATACATTGGAAAAGCAGTACACAATGAAGGTTTCGCATCAACATTTGATTCAAGAAGTCATAATAAATCGGAGAAGGAAGCTCGCATCACCTGAGGAAAGTGAAGATCCCAATGCTTCATGAAACTACGATTGAAATAAGAGATTTCACACATTCACATTAGAAGTTGATTGGGTCCAAAGAAGTAACATTACGCCAAATATCAAAACATCGAAAGGGAACAACATCAACCTTGTTACAGTCCTCTGTGTTACCTCGCAATCCATTCACCTCCATTGGAACACCATCATCGTTTCCTAGAGATTGATTTTCGAGAAACTTTTCTTCACGCTCTTCGCAGAGAAGATTTCTTCGTGACCCATCAGATTCCTCGAGCGAATTCAACTCTGGGGATTCGTACTCGTAGCTTGAGAACCAGTTATTGATATCAGGTGGCTCTACAAGGAAAAGGAAAAGCGAAAACAAAATCATGATACAGGATAAAAAATCTCTCTACGCGGAGCATCGTCGAACGCCCAACAAACAAAATTACTGCAAAAACCTGAAGGAAGCGACGCGGAATCCATAGAACACCCGATTTTTCACGAATAGGAAGAAACTTAAGATTCGTTTCACTTCAAGCTCTTCAATGGCGACGGTGAACAGCTTCTTAGCTTTAGGTGCTCAGCGTTCTTTCCTCTTTTTGCGCTTTCTGTTTGATTCACATGGCGCCATAGTTGTATTTGTAATCAAGTGCCCGCGCTTTCTTCTATGCTTTGCTTTGAAATTCTACAAATCGGCTTCGAATTACCAAAATGCCCCTAACCTGTATTTCGAAGTTGCATTTTATATTCTCTCTACCAGTTTCAACGAAACGGTGGCGTTTTGTGTTGCTCGAGCCTCGACTGCTGCATTTATTTGCCCGTTGGGCTTCTAACGTGGGCTTTATTTGTAGAATGGGCCTAAATGTCAGCCCAATTGGAAATATTAACGGAAGATTATCATTTTCTGTATTAAAACATAAAACAAAATAATATAATTTAATAAATCTCAGTCATCTCATCTCTTTGCATTTTATCCTTCATTTCGAGCTGCAAAACAAACACAACTCTCTCTCCACTGCCGACTATTTCAGGTAATCGGCGCCGTTTGATTTCATATAGTAAGCTGCTAAGAATTCTTATTATGGTGAATTGTATTTGTCTGTAGGATTTAGGACTTGTTTCTAATCTGGTTTCTACAGCTTTTGTTTTGATTCTTATCTTACGTTGTCATTGATTGAACTTTGATTGTTTCTTCTTCTAATAGGTTGATGTATATGGTCTTCTACTTCTTTTATGGACTCCTTCTCAAGTTTTCATTTGATTTCGTTTTTTCTTTTCCGTTCTGTATATGTTGCTGCTCGGTTCAGTCAGATGATCAACTTTCTCTTTGTTAGTTGCAGAGGAAAGTTGGTATTGAACGATTGATAGTAATGGACCTTCGAACTCCATGTAATGCTTGTTCATTTATAAGCCAAAACCAAGCTATTCAGAGACGTCAGACATTTCGAAGAAACAGCATTAGATTTCCCCTAAATCGTCGCAAAACAACCTCGGAGCTTCAAGCTCCTGCTGCAGTAAACGGCGCTGCTCAACCTCCGTCGATCCGTACGCACAAAGTGACTGTGCATGATCGCGAGCGTGATGTTGTACATGAATTTTATGTCCCCGAGGTAATTCATTCTTGGAACTAATTTTGTATGGTTGATGCTGTTAGTGGTTCGTGTTTAAGGTGATTTCGTGCGAAAAAATTGTAGGACCAATACATATTGCACACCGCAGAGGATCAGGATATCAAGCTACCTTTTGCATGCAGGCATGGTACTGTTCTTTATTTCGGATGATTATTTGCTAGACTTCCCTTTCCATTTGATTAGGAATTCCCTTGAATTTGGGCTTCTGTCAAAATTCAAAATCCTTGATTTCAGATAGTCTTAAGATTGGTGGAATTTATTCAATGTTGGTGGGCTTTGTCTCTTGTTCTTTTCATGTGTGCCAAGCTTAATCATGACAACTCTGTATGGTTTATAGATTATCCATGTCTTTGGGTTTCACGTCTTTTCATTATTATTGACTCAAATATCAAAACTGTAATTTAAGATTTTCCCGCTGATACACAATGCTTTAATTCTACCTCTGGTAGTGAACACCCGAACCTTTTGCTTCTTAAGAATGCCGTGCTTCAATGTGGAGATATTGTGATTAAGTTTTTTTGTAGTATCGCCAACGTATTAAAGCTGTCAAACGTTTCTGCTCTGTGTGAATTATGTAAGGTTGATCTTTTTGTAGGTTGTTGCACTAGCTGTGCTGTCCGTGTCAAATCTGGGCAACTCAGACAACCTGAAGCATTAGGCATATCTGCCGAATTGAAAGAAAAGGTGTACACCTTATCCATAAGTGCTATATACGTTATACCGTGGTGAAAAAATTCAGTAGCCCGTATATCAGTGACAATTTGCCTTCTTCGTGACATAACCTTTGGCATACGTATTTCATTATTGTTTCATATAGGGATATGCACTTCTATGTGTTGGCTTCCCCTCATCCGATCTAGAAGTTGAAACCCAGGACGAGGACGAGGTAATAGAGTAACACACATACCTTTACTTTGAAAAGCATTGCATCTCTTCATGGTGTTATTACTTTCTGAATGAATAAGGTAAAAAATGTTTGTGCTTATACGAATACAACTCACCATTTCTGCAGGTATATTGGCTTCAATTCGGAAGATATTTCGCCCGTGGGCCTATCGTAAGCCGAGCTTATTTTCTGATACTTACTCGAGCACGATTCTCTCGCCGTAATTATTTTTTTCTTACTCTTTTGTAATTCTTCTACGTCGAATCCTTAGGAAAGAGATGACTACGCATTGGAGCTGGCTATGGGAGACGAGTAAGTGGTAAAAAATTTGAGGTGTTTCTTGGCGCATCCCATGCGTAGTGAAGTGATGTATTATTGAAGATCTGTTGACATTACAACCTTTGAAGAGTTTCACTGAAGATCTATCTATTAACATTAGTAGCACATTTGATAATGTAAGAGATGTATATGCCACAAAATATTGTCAATTTCTCCTCTTTGGACGAGTCATAAAGCTCTCTCCGATCTTGGACAATTCTCTTACAACATCTGCCATTGAAAATCGATCTCTTGGATTCTCTTTCGAGCAAGCCAATCCAATGCTGAGCACAGAACCCACGAATTCCCTTACATTGTCATTGTCTCCCTCGTGTTATTTCCGTTTCCACTGTCTGAATCGACGGTCTCCTTCACAAGGTCAGTCAACGAACAGCTTACGTATGTGTGAAAGTTGAGATGATCGCGAAACAAGTCGTCCGTAGGCCTTACGTTTTTGAAAAGTTCCAAGAGGAGAATGCCATAGCTGTAGACGTCCCCTTGAGTTGAAACGAGGCCATACGTTAACTAACGGACTATATCGAATATGGTACTCCTGTTCGGCTCGCTAAAGCTAATTTCGAATAACATTAACGAAAGAATATTTTATTCAAAAAAACTTCCGGTCAAAATTCAAAGCATTTTTAGTAAGTTTGAACTAATTCTTTCAACTATGGATGCCTGCCTTCTTAAAATTAGTACAATGAAATTGAACATGATAAAAGTTCACGAAGGATGATGACAAGAGTTCAAATGTACCACTCCGCTCTTAAAAAATGGACTAAAATTACTCCAACAGAATGTAAAAATGAAACTCAAAATGCGATTACTACCTTCTCTCTCCTAATTAAAACGCAAAGATGCGCTTTTACCGAGAATATGCGTATGAAGTTTTAATTTTGCATATAAAAGCTCTTTATTTGTTTTTCTGTTCTGGACCTTGTTTGATAAGCAGAAGAAGAAGACGATGTACGGCATGAGAGAGAAAACTAATATTCTTACTTTTGTTATAAAATATTTATTATGATTTATTAAGATTATTTTATATATATTATGATTATAATATATGGAGAGATTTTAAAGGGAGATAATATATTTTCTATATTGATGATCTTACAATGCAACTTAAAATACCTATTTATACTAAAATCATACACTAAAATACAATTTAATCATCTATACAACTCATACAAAAATACAATATATTTTTATACACCTCATCTTATCATAATTCATGAGTCATTAATATTCCAAAAACATCCACATTTAATCATACAATTTTGATGATTCATTGTGATGAATCATGATTTAATTTTGATGATTCATTATTAATGAATCATAATTTGTTCATAATACCCCCCCCTGGATGTTTTTCAAAGAATATATTTTAGCTTGTTGCCTCATTAAAAACCTTACTGGGAAAACCACATGGGAAAAACCACAGTTAAGGGAAAAAGAGTGCAACACATATTTACTCCCCCTGATAATGACATCATTTTAAATCTCCAAGTCTTCGAATGCCAATTTCATATACTAACCTTCTGAAAATTATTGGGGGAAGTGCTTTTGTGAACAAATCTGCAAGATTTTTATTTGATCGCACTTGTTGTACTACAATATCACCACTTTTCTCCAACTCATGTGTAAAGAAAAATTTTGGTGATATATGTTTTGTTCTATCACCTTTGATATATCCATCCTTTAATTGGGCAATGCATGCTGCATTATCTTCATATAATGTCGTTGGAAGTAACTTTTCCGATAATAATCCACAAGTTTGTTGCATATGCTGAATAATCGATCGCAACCAGACACATTCTCTGCTAGCTTCATGAATCGCTAGTATTTCAGCGTGATTAGATGAAGTGGCAATTAAACTCTGTTTAACTGATCGCCATGAAATAGCAGTTCCACCATACATAAATAACTAAACCCGTTTGCGATCGTGCATTATGTGGGTCGGATAAGAAACCAGCATCTGCATACCCAATTAAATCTGTTTTCAACTCATTAGAGAAGAACAGTCCCATATCAGTTGTTCCTTGAAGGTTAATATTCGTTTAACTCCGTTCCAATGTCTACGAGTCGGCGAAGAACTGTATCTTGCCAATAAATTTACTGCAAACGCTATATCAGGTCGTGTATGACTTGTAAGATACATTAGCGCTCCGATAGCACTAAGATATGGTACTTCAGGACCGAGTATCTCTTCATCATTTTCACGTGGTCTGAATGGATCTTTGTTCACGTCTAATGAACGGACGATCATGGGAGTATCCAGTGGATGAGCTTTGTCCATGTAAAACCTTTTCAACACCTTTTTCGTATAAGTTTCTTGATGTACAAATATCCCATTCTTCAAATATTCAATTTGCAGTCCGAGACAATATTTTGTTTTACCGAGATCTTTCATTTCGAACTCCTTTTTCAAACAATTAACCGCTTTCGACAACTCTTCAGGAGTTCCAACTATATTGATGTCGTCGACATATACTGCTATAATGACGAATTCGTTTTCACATCTCCTCATAAATATACAAGGGCAAATTTGATCATTTGTATAGCCCTCTTTCAATAAATATTCACTTAGGCGATTATACCACATACGCCCGGATTGCTTCAATCCATAAAGCGACTTATTTAGCTTAATTGAGTACTCATCTCGTGGCCCTGAATTTTCAGGCAGCTGAAATCCTTCCGGAAGCTTCATATAAATGTCACTGTCAAGTGAGCCATATAGATAAGCAGTGACGACATCCATTAGACACATATCGAGTCCTTCACGTACTGCCAGACTAATTATATAACGAAAAGTAGTTGCGTCCACCACAGGAGAATACGTCTCCTCATAGTCAATACCAGGTCTCTGCGAGAAACCTTGTGCAACAAGCCGTGCTTTATATCTTACAATTTCTCCATTTTCATTTCTCTTTCTAATAAAAACCCATTTAAATCCAACCGGCTTTACATTTTCTGGTATGCGGACTACAGGTCCAAAACTTTTCGTTTCTCAAGTTATTTTAGTTCTTCCTCGATTGCATCTTTCCATTTTGGCCAATCTTTTCGTAGTCTGCATTCGCTTACAGACCTTGGTTCATGATCCTCATTTTCATTCATCTCATTCATTTCAAGTAGCGCTACGTTAAATGAGAATTAATCGTCAACATTGACTTTATCTCGGTTCCATCTAATTCTGTTCTGGGCATAATTGATGGAGATCTCTTCATTATTTGCAATATCTTCAGGTACCTGAGTTTCATTTGTATCGTCATTTATGCCCATCGACTCTTCTTTAGTAGATAAATCCTCGATTGGACCATTCTTATTATTTGCTTCTTTTCTCTTCCGAGGATTTTTATCTTTGGAACCGAATGACCTACCACGCTTCAGTTGTGGTTTAGGCCCAATATCTCGTGTTTGTTCTGTAGAAACATCAATTCTTGCAGGAGCATTAACAGCCGGAATATGTGACTTAGTCACTCTCTTTGGGTCAGTAAAGCTGTCTGGCAATTGATTCGCTAAGTTTTGTAAATGAATTATCTTCTGAACTTCCAGTTCACATTCTTTCGTTCGAGGATCATAATGATTTAGCGATAATTCATTCCAACTAATATTTCTTTCCAGCTGTTTCTTTTCTCCCCCTAATGTCGGAAAATTTGTTTCATCGAAGTGACAGTCGGCAAATCTAGCCGTGAATAAATCTCCAGTTAGCGGTTCCAAATATCTTATAATAGATGGAGATTCAAATCCGACATATATTCCCAACCTCCTTTGAGGTCCCATCTTTGTGCGTTGTGGTGGCGCAATTGGAACATATACCGCACATCCAAAAATTCTTAGATGGGAAATATCTGGTTCCTGACCATAAACCATTTGTAACGGGGAGATATCATGATAACTTGTTGGCCTGATGCGAATTAGTGCCGCTGCATGTAATATAGCATGTCCCCAACAAGACGAGGGAAGATTCGACTTCATCAATAATGGTCTTGCAATTAATTGCAGACGTTTAATCAACGATTCTGCAAGACCGTTTTGCGTATGAACATGTGGCACAGGATGCTCAACATCAATACCGATAGACATACAATAATCATTAAATGCCTTGGAAGTAAATTCGCCAGCATTGTCAATGCGTATTTTCTTTATCGGATAATCCGGAAAATGTGCTCTTAATTGAACCAACTGAGCAAGCAACCTCGCAAATGCCACATTCCTTGTAGATAATAAACATACGTGGGACCATCTACTCGATGCATCAATTAATACCATAAAATATTTAAATGGTCCACATGATGGGTGTATCGGCCCACAAATATCACCATGTATACGTTCCAAAAATACAATAGATTCATTCTTTACTTTCATTGGTGATGGCCGAACAATTAACTTCCCTTTAGAGCAAGCAGCACAAGATAATTCATTAGATTGAAGAATCCTTTGGTTCTTTATCGAATGTCCACGTTAATTTTCAATTATTTTTCGCATCATAATTGAACCGGGATGGCCCAACCGGTCATGCCAAACATTAAATGTACTGTCTTCAGTAAACTTCTGGTTTACGATAGCATACGACTCAATTGTTCTTAGATATGTATAGTATAACCCAGAGTCAAAAGAAGGTAATATTTCCACGATTCTTTTATCATTTGAAATCACTTTCGTCATGTGCAAATATTCGACGTCTCCCTTTTCTGCAGTCTCAACATGATATCCATTATTTCGAATAGCTTTAAAACTTAGTAAATTTCTTTGAGACTTAGGAGAATATAAGGCATTTTCAATTATTAGCCTTGTCCCTTTTGGTAGTAAAATGCTAGCTCTTCCGGAGCCTTCAATTATATTTGTACTGCCCGAGATAGTAATGACACTTTCTCCTTTCATTTCAAGATGATCAAAATATTTCTTATTTCTCAGAATCGTATGAGTCGTTGCGCAGTCTGCGAGACATAATTCTCCATTGCACATGCTCGTATCCATTGTATGAATGTCCTTAATAATAAGCACATAATAACCATTATTATTGAAGCATGTAAACATACAAATAACTTAACACAACGATGCATATAATACAAGCATATAATACACACACATAATTAAACATATGATAATAACACATAAGGGAATCACATCAAGCTTATTGAAAATCCGCGGCCTCGAAATGAGTACTTTCATCATTGACACCAGAAGTAGAGGCGAGATCACCCTGAACAAGATTTGTTTCAATTTTCTTTCCTTTGTCCTTTTGATATAATTCAACGAGATGTTTGGGCGTGCGACAAGTTTTCGACCAATGGCCCAAACCACCACAACGATAGCATCGCTCATCATTATCCTTTTGTTCGGTGTGCCTCTTCTAATCCTTATTATCATAGCTTTTCCTCTTCTGGGGAAGACTTTGATAACCACCACGATTGTTATGGTAACCACCACGGAAGTACTGATAATCACCACCATAATATCCTTGGCCACGACCTCGGCCTTGACCACGGCCTCGTCCGCGGCCGCGATATCCGCCACGTCCACGTCCACGATCATTACTTCGATTATTATCATTATTATTCCGCCTGACCGCATTCGCTTCAGGGAGCGCAGCCGCACCGGTTGGTCGGGATTCGTGGTTTTTCATCAACAATTCGTTGTTTTGCTCAGCCAACAATAAAACAAATATTAGTTCTGCATACCTTTTGAATTGCCATTCACGATATTGTTGCTGTAATACTACATTCGACGGATGGAAAGTGGTGAATTTCGAGCTTATCATCATCGGTGATTGCTTCTCCACATAATTTCAATGTAGAAGTAATTCTATGAACTGCAGAGTTATATTCATTCACCGATTTAAAATCCTGCAGTCGTAAATTTATCCACTCGTACCTTGCTCTCGGCAGGATAACAGTTGTCAGGTGGTCGTATCGTTCTTTCAAACTTTTCCACAACTCAGCCGGATCCTTCTCATTTAAGTATTCAGTTTTCAGACTTTCATGAATGTGGTGGCGAAGGAATATCAAGGCTTTTGCCTTATCCTGAGGAGTGGTGGATATGGTTGTGTCACTGGCGTCGGTCGCGCCTGCATCCTGATTTGTTGTGGTTTTCGCAGCGATAATGGTGTCACCTAAACCTTTGGCTTTCAGGTGAATTTCGGCATCTGATGCCCAAGATAAATAGTTCTTGCCGTTGATATCCAGTGCAACAAATTCGAGGCTTGCCAAGTTCGTCATATTACTATAAGATATAAACAATAAAAAAAAAAACACAACAAAATATTAATAGAGATTCATAACTACTCTTCTTTGATATCCTTGATAGTTTCTTCTTCAGTATCTTCTTTTGAAAAAAATCGTATGAAAAACTCTATCAACATCCAAATAAACATTACCAGCATCCCAATAAGTGCCCACGTAATAATAATACATATAAATAAATGTTCTTCAAGCATCAGATAGAGCAACGACATGATCCTATAAAATTTTAAAATCAAATAAGTTAATAGATAAAATTATAATATAATGAAATCTATTCAAGAATATAAGTAAAAATTATTTATTTAATTTTTTTTAACTATTCTGGATCTCATCACCTTAATAAAAATAGAAAGTCGTATACCACAATTAAACCAACGATTAGTATAAAATTATGGTACCTCGACCAAATTGAAGAACTGCGAAAGACGTTGATTCGACGGTTGAAGTTGATTTCTACGGCGGAAGTTGATCTTGACGGTGGAGCGTGATCGTGCTGATAACGTGTTATAAAATATTTATTATGATTTATTAAGATTATTTTATATATATTATGATTATAATATATGGAGAGATTTTAAAGAGAGATAATATATTTTCTATATTGATGATCTTACAATGCAACTTAAAACACCTATTTATACTAAAATCATACACTAAAATACAATTTAATCATCTATACAACTCATACATACAATATATTTTTATACACCTCATCTTATCATAATTCATGAGTCATTAATATTCCAAAAACATCCACATTTAATCATACAATTTTGATGATTCATTGTGATGAATCATGATTTAATTTTGATGATTCATTATTAATGAATCATAATTTGTTCATAATAACTTTCTTTATTATTTTCCTTTCTCTTTTTTTTTTCTTAATTTATTTTCCTAATTTCAAGATGTTTTTTTATTTCTCTTTAACTACTCTTTTATGCTTTCTTTTTACTATTTTTTTGGATTATTTTATTTTGGTTTTACGGTAGATAGTTATTATTATTATATTACATTAAAATATATTAACATCTAAAATGGAAATTCAAAATAATATAAAAGAAATATGTATAAATATTGTAGTTGTCGCTTTTTTAATGAACATTAATCGATGTATTTTATATGTATAAATATATTTTTATTATTAATCTTATTAATTTTTTTCAATTAAATCTAAAATAGTATTTTGTAGTCTAATTTGTAAACTTGTAGAATATGTGGGTAGTATTGAAACTTGTAAAAATTAGTGTGGAAGTGAATATTACAAAAGTATATTGAGTTGAGAATGAGATGATCGGTTGGAGAATAATTACTGCATTTGAGTTTGAGATGCGTTTGAGTTTGAGAATACGTACTACTGAACACCAATTTGGCACTCCAATTCGGAAACACTCGAACACATATATATATATATATATATATATATATATATATATATATATATATATATGCATTCGAATACACGCTAAAATTCGGATTTTTATTCGAAAATGTATTTGAGTAACTGCAATGCGGATAACTAAAAGGTATTGGAGTACTATTTATTAAGTGCGAGTTCCGATAAAAACTGCCGAATTATGTCAATTTTACTTGATAGACCTGATTGGTCAGTTAATTACGAAACAAAAATTTGGTCTGTCAAATTTCGTACTTTTTTTTTTCAATTCAGACTTTCTTTTTTCCTTCGTAGCCTTCTGAGCAAGGTGCTCGACGTAATGCTGACCTGAACGGGGTGTTCAAATTAACCGGAAAATCGAAAAAATCGACCGAACCGTAAAGAATCGAACCGAAAAAAACCGAGACGAATTGTAAAAAACCGAACCGAACCAAATTAAAATGGTTCGGGTATCGGATTAAGCAAAAGTAAAACCGAAAAAACCGAAAAAAACCGAACTGAAATTATCATACTACATTAAAAATAGAAAAATATCAAAAATCATTTGTTTTCTCCCATAACGTAACCAACAAAGTAAATATAATTTTATTGGTATACTTTTTTCCATTTTTAGGTGAATGTTTTCCTCACCAATCAAATACTATTTTTCTCCCAAATAATTTATATTATCTTAAGATGAATGTTTTTATATTTTGGTTAGATTTTGTTCCATTTTGATATCGTTTCTTTTCGGACCTTTGAATTATTTTGCTACATGTAAAGTTCCATAAATCTTCTTTGTTTTTAATAACCATAAATATTTATGTATTTTCAGCTCATAATATTTTTTTCGTTGATATTAAATCCCTAACCGAAAAACCGACCGAAAAAAATCGAACCGAATTATAAATTACCGAACCGAACCAAATTAAAACTGTTCGGATATCGGATTAAGCATACGTAAAATCAAAAACCGAAAAACCGAACCGAAATTTGAAAAACCGAACCGAACCGACCGATGAACACCCTTAGTAATGACCGGGTAAGAGATCAAATCAGAAGGAGATAAACCCATAAGTGTCGCCCTGTAGATAGCTATCTAATGCTTCTGTACTGCTTTTCTCATCTACATTATCAAGTTTTCTGATGCTGAGATTCAGTACGAACCTTCTCTGAAGCAGAGAAAGCTGCCCCAAGCGCTAAAATTCTGCAGTTTTCGTTCTTAGCCCGGATTTCTTGCCCTGTTCTGACAGGGAAAGAGATCAAATCAGAAGGAGATAAATAAACCCATAAGTGTCGCCCTCATTCGGTAGCCTCAGATAGTTCATTTTGAATACCTACAAATCTTATAAGTTATAGCTACCATATCTATACTATTTATTAAGTGCGAGGTCTTGACTTGATCCGATTCTTAGAGTGCGTTTGGTCCACGGAAATCGACGCGGAAAAGAAAAGAAAAGTGTTGGTATGCATCGAATCATTGTCCATTACGGTTCTCGTGTCGTACAATCATACTTTTTCTTTTCTTTTCCACGTCGAGATCCACGAACCAAACGGATATTCAGGTATTATTAGAAGTTACACTATACTATATTGATGTTGATGATGTAAATTGGGTTGTTGATTAAGAGAGATGCAAACAAGTTTAGTTTTTTGCTTCACATTGGAATTGATACTCTATTGATTTTTTGGTTTGCATACATGAAAAGACCAAACAAATGGTATGTCGACATATGGCTTTGAATAGTCAATGAAGGCTGCAAAGGAGAAAAGAAACGTGGCATTTGAATGGTCCAAGGCTACACTCAACGTGGGCAATTCTTATTCAAAGGTGTGCCATCCTTTGTTCACATGGCATGTACACACATGCATCTTGAGCCATACGAGGGCTCCCAGGCAGAGTTAAGGAATCCCACAGAGAAGAAATAAATAGTGAGAGATAGAGAAAATAATAGAGAGTTTGTCGGTATTTTCTCCGACTATAAAGAGAGAGGTTGAGGGTTTTCTCCTTTATAGATTGAGAGGTTGTAACTCCTATATTTTTCTATAGTAAATTCTTCTTCCTTGCCCGTGGTTTTTACCCCGATTTGTTTGGGGGTTTTCCACGTTAAATCTCGGTGTCCACAATTTATCTTTAATTACCCAAATATTAGCCGCAATATTATTCGACCGGGTTCGCTGCCACGCCAACAATTGGTATCAGAGTCTAGCTTGGGCTTTATATATTTATTTATCGTATGCTCTGTGGTTGCCACTAACGTGGACCCTCCACATCAGAAAATAATAAATATTATACTGCCCTTGTTACGGTGACGAACAAGCCGGGACGAGTTCAATAATTATCTGCTGCAACCCCGTCGGAGGTATCGCTCACGACTGAGCAGAAATTATGGCGGCAAAGTTTGATATCGAAAAATTCAACGGGAGGAATTTCTCACTGTGGAAATTAAAGATAAAGGCGATCTTGCGAAAGGACGGCTGTCTGGAGGCTATCGATGGAAAACCAGCCACGGTGACAGACGAAAAGAAATGGAACGAGATGGACGGTAGCGCTGTTGCAAATCTTCATCTGGCACTATCGGATGAAATATTGTCCAGCGTCGAAGAAAAGAAAACGGCAAAGGAGATTTGGGACCACCTAACAAATCTGCATGAAACGAAGTCGCTACACAACAAAATTTTCTTGAAGAGAAAATTGTACAGCTTGAGAATGTCAGAATCTACTTCAGTGACGGAGCATCTCAACGTCTTGAATACTCTATTTTCCCAGCTAACATCGTTGGGGTATAAAATAGCGTCTCAAGAGCGTGCAGAAATTCTACTTCAAAGTCTGCCTGATTCGTATGATCAACTCATCATCAACCTGACGAATAAGCCTGCAGATGTCTCAACTACAAAAGAAGAAAATAAATCCACCGATACTCTGGTCTTTGACAACATCGCATCTGCTGTTCTCGAAGAAGAAAATCGGCGAAAGAACAAGGAGGACCAGCAAGCAGGATCTCAACAGGTCGAAGCTTTGACGGTGATGAGAGGGAGATCAACGGAACGTGGTTCAAGTGGGAGTCACACTCAAGGCAGGGGAAAATCAAGAAGTAAGAAGAAGGATATGAAATGCTACCACTGCGGAAAGAAGGGTCACTTGAAGAAGGATTGTTGGAACCTGAAAATTCCAATCCTCAAGGAAATTTGGCAAACGCGCCGGGTGGAGACGTACTGTGTAGCGAAGCAGCTATCTCAACGGAGAGCAGGAAGGCGTACGATGAAATATGGCTTCTTGACTCGGGCGCAACTTATCATATGACCTCTCGAAGAGACTGGTTCAACCACTACGAACTTATCGTAGGAGGATCTGTGTACAGTTGCGAAGATAATGCCTTAAAGATCGTAGGCGTTGGAACCGTGAGGTTGAAGTTGCACGACGGTACAATTCGCACTATTCAAGGAGTGCGGCACGTGGAAGGTCTGAAGAAGAATTTATTGTCTGTGGGACAGCTAGACGATCTTGGCTGTGAAATCAAAGTTCGGGAAGGAATAATGAAAATATTCCGTGGAGCACTTGTAGTCATGAAAGGTGAAAAGGTCGCTGCAAATTTGTATATGCTATCGGGAGAGACGGTGCAAGAAGGGGAAGCGTCTGTGGCTTCGGGAAATTCAACCGAAAGATCTACTATGCTGTGGCATCAAAAGCTCGGGCATATGTCGGAACAAGGTATGAAAATTCTTGCGAGCCAGAATCTACTTCCGGGTCTCACGAAGGTGTCACTACCGTTCTGTGAGCATTGCGTAGCAAACAAGCAGCATCGGCTACAATTCAACACATCAAATTCCAGAAGCAACGGTATTCTAGAATTGGTTCACTCTGATGTATGGCAATCACCGGTTTCATCCCGAGGAGGAGGGAAGTACTTCGTGTCTTTCATCGACGATTACTCCCGGAGATGTTGGGTGTATATCATCAATAGTAAGGGAGATGTGTTCGCTACCTTCAAGAATTTCAAGGCTCGGGTCGAACTTGATACAAAGAAGATCAAGTGTTTGAGGACGGATAATGGAGGAGAATACACTGGTAGGGAATTTGATAGCTTTTGCAAAAGAGAAGGCATCAAAAGGCACTTCACTACGGCGTATACTCCACAACAAAATGGAGTGGCGGAGCGGATGAACAGGACTCTGTTGGAGAGAACAAGAGCCGTGTTGGGAGCTGCAGGTCTGGATAAATCATACTGGGCAGAAGCAGTCAACACCGCCTGCTACGTGATCAATCGATCGCCTTCAACGGCAATCGATCAGAAGACGCCGATGGAGATGTGGACCGGAAAGCCAGCGGACTATTCCAAACTCCATGTATTTGGAAGTCCTGTGTACGTGATGTACAACGCCCAAGAAACTACGAAGTTGGATCCGAAGTCCAGGAAGTGTTTGTTCTTGGGGTATGCTGATGGTGTGAAGGGGTATCGCCTGTGGGATCCCACTGCCCACAAGGTTGTCATCAGCAGGGAGGTTATCTTCTTAGAAGATAAAATAATCGGAGAAAATGATAGCACTACAAAGGAAAGCCCAGAAACTACGACGATTCAGGTGGAAGGGAAGTCTATCGAACAAGATTCTTCTGAAGCAGCACCGGAGCACGATGAAGGGCCAAGCGAATCTTCAGAGCCAGAAGTTAGAAGGGGCTCACGCAAAAGAGCCGCACCATACTGGCATGAAGATTACGACATGGACAGCAACATTGCATACTGTCTTCTAACTGATGAGGGAGAGCCATCAACTCTTCAATAAGCACTGAACAGTTCTGATGCAGATCAGTGGTTGGCGGCAATGCAAGAAGAAATGGAAGCTCTACGGAAAAATAAGACTTGGGAGCTGGTGCCACTACCGAATGGCAGAAAGGCAATCGGCAATAAATGGGTCTTTAAGATCAAGCGGAACAGCGATGATCAAGTAGAGCGGTTTCGTGCACGACTGGTGGTTAAAGGCTACGCTCAGAAAGAAGGCATTGACTTCAACGAGATATTCTCACCTGTGGTTCGGCTGACGACTGTTCGGGTACTCCTGGCGATGTGTGCTACATTCGACCTACATCTAGAATAATTAGATGTGAAGACGGCTTTTCTCCATGGAGATCTTGAAGAAGAGATTTACATGCTCCAGCCGGAAGGTTTTGAAGACAAAGAAAAACAGAACTTGGTTTGCAGGTTGAACAAATCTCTATACGGTCTCAAACAGGCGCCGAGGTGTTGGTATAAGAGATTTGATTCCTTCATCATGAGCCTTGGATACAACAGATTAAATGCAGACCCTTGTGCATATTGCAAGAGGTTTGGTGAAAGTGATTTTATCATATTACTGTTGTATGTTGACGACATGTTGGTAGCAGGCCCCAACAAAGATCGTGTTGAAGAACTCAAGGCACAGTTGGCTAGGGAATTTGAAATGAAGGACTTGAGACCAGCAAACAAGATTCTAGGGATGCAAATTTACAGAGACAGAAATAACAAGAAGATTTGGCTTTCGCAGAAGAATTATCTGAGGAAGGTCTTGCGACGCTTCAATATGCAAGATTGTAAGCCAATTTCTACCCCACTTCTTGTTAATTTCAAATTATCCTCAAGTATGAGTCCTAGCAGTGAAGAAGGGAGGATGGAAATGTCTCGAGTACCGTATGCATCAGCGGTGGGAAGTCTTATGTTCGCGATGATTTGTACACGGCCAGACATTGCCCATGCAGTGGGAGTAGTAAGTCGGTACATGGCGAATCCGGGTAAAGAGCATTGGAGCGCGGTGAAGAGGATCCTACGATATATCAAAGGAACCTCAGATGTTGCATTATGTTATGGAGGAGCAGACTTTACTGTCAGAGGGTATGTTGACTCTGATTATGCAGGTGATCTTGACAAGAGCAAATCTACCACGGGATATGTGTTCACTCTTACTGGCGGAGCCGTAAGCTGGGTATCAAAACTTCAGTCCGTTGTCGCGACGTCAACAACTGAAGCTGAATATGTTGCAGCTACGCAGGCAAGTAAAGAGGCGGTATGGTGGAAAATGATAATGGAGGAACTCGGGCACGAACAGAAGAATATTCCTCTGTTCTGTGACAGTCAGAGTGCCTTGCATCTCGCAAGGAATCGAGCATTTCATTCCAGGTCAAAGAACATACGAGTCCAGTATCACTTCGTTCGTGAGAAAGTGGAAGAGGGCACGGTAGATATGCTGAAGATTCATACGAAAGACAACCTAGCAGATTTTTTGACGAAGACGGTCAACACAGACAAGTTCATTTGGTGTCGTTCCTCGAGTGGCCTAGCGGAGACGTAAGCAACATGAATGGCAAGGGAGAAAGAATGGTGTGAAGATCTGATTGATTCTCAATCAAATCTTCAAGTGGGAGATTGTCGACATATGGCTTTGAATAGTCAATGAAGGCTGCAAAGGAGAAAAGAAACGTGGCATTTGAATGGTCCAAGGCTACACTCAACGTGGGCAATTCTTATTCAAAAGTGTGCCATCCTTTGTTCACATGGCATGTACACACATGCATCTTGAGCCTATAAATACGAGGGCTCCCAGGCAGAGTTAAGGAATCCCACAGAGAAGAAATAAATAGTGAGAGATAGAGAAAATAATAGAGAGTTTGTCGGTATTTTCTCCGACTATAAAGAGAGAGGTTGAGGGTTTTCTCCTTTATAGATTGAGAGGTTGTAACTCCTATATTTTTTCTATAGTGAATTCTTCTTCCTTGCCCGTAGTTTTTACCCCGATTTGTTTGGGGGTTTTCCACGTTAAATCTCGGTGTCCACAATTTATCTTTAATTACCCAAATATTAGCCGCAATATTATTCGACCGGGTCCGCTGCCACGCCAACATGGTAGACAGTAAAAGACTGCATAAAACTCTGAAGCAATGTAGCAGATTTTTTCAAGCGGGTAAATTACATCGGCATAGAAGAACCCCCATAAGAACCTGAAATAAACTTTATATATAAGCCAGAGGGGAATTAATTTGTTTAAATATTCAGAACTCTACTAGTTCGAATAATATTATAGTTCGAATAATATTATTGGCATAATAGCAATTGAGAATGATATGATTTAAGTTCGAATAATTTCTTGATTTAACTCGAATGGCTTATTCCGATAGGGATAATTATTCGCGTTCCAAATTGTTTATTCGTTTCTCTTATTCGAATTCGATTTTTTTTTTCCATAACGAAACTAACGCCAAACCTATAGAGGGAGCAGTACATCAAATCCATCGACAAACTAGCAGAGATCCAAATCCTTGGTAAGAAAAAAACATCCCTACACAAATCAATACAAATCGTCCACTCCCAACTGTTTTTCCAAACGCATACTGTTAAATACTTTCTAAAACACTCCATAACATAAATCGTTTAAGCGATTGCGATGGGCGTCCTTATCACCGAGCATTACCGAGAGAGCCGCCCGGAGCATGTATGCTCCACATTCTCCACTGGTAAGGATAAAAATAATTATAGACAATACTTGAATCACCTTAGAAAGTTAAAAGGACTTGAAAAAATTACCTCCTCTTTTGTTGAGGGAACTCTACTCGATCGACAGTAAAATCGACACTGGTTTTAGTTAATCCTTGGTCGACCATCATCAGCAGTATGACCTCTTTCATGGACTGAATATATGGATGCATGGATCCCATTTCTTTATCATCACATGAGCAAGAGGAATCTAGAATATCAAACCTCAAATCCTTGAACCGCACAACTACGAGAACCCAATGACTAGAAAAGGCCAATGGTATGACGAGCACGTCCGCATCTTTCCAGTGTAATGAAGGAGGATGACCTCTCCGGTAGCAAAGAGTCGAAACGAATCCATATCCCAAGGTCCCTTTTTATCGAAATGCATCTTACATACTTGAGCGAAATTGGTATTCATGAATGAATCCGCTGTTGAGGAAACTCATAGTAGTCCTGCATCTTCATAAACCCGTTGAATACCTCGTTGACGTGCTGCAATTATTGGAAAACTACATTATTAAAAAAGTATTAAAAGAATAGTTAAGATAGATGATGATTATATGAACCATGTACCTCATCCGTAAGCCATTTTCCAGGTTCTATGAGGTCGTGGAAGAATTGTTTATCGTGAGTCCCTGTTATGCCGTTCTTCTCCTCACCAACCCTCATCGCATGAACCCCTGTCTCTACACTTTTCCAATGTTTCACCTTCCGTTCCATGTGTCGGTGGAAGTTCCACACAACTGGTTTTGTACTGCGCCTTTTTACTCTGCCGTTCAGGTTGCTCTGTAATGCTGCGTAAGTTCTGCCGTCACCACCTGCCTTCTCGGCCGCCCCAACGACCATCTCCGGCTGCTCGGCAGCCCCTAAATCCACACCCGAGTGCTCGGCAGCCCCAACGACCATCTCCGGCTGCTCGGCAACCCCAACGACCATCCCCAGCTGCGCCCCAACTAAACGATCACTGCCAAATGGCGACGTCAAGCCCACATTCCTACTCGCTCTCAGCATTGCAAAACCTAATAATGATATATAGTTATAAAGCGAATAATACACAATAATAAAAAGGAAGTTACTAAAAAGGAAGTTAAAACTATATGTATAGGCCCGTCAATTCGGCCCGTGGCCCGCTGGCCGGCCCACCCCGCCCCCCAAAAAGGGCGCGTTGGACTGCGATGTTTTAGGCCTGCCAACGAGCGGGCCTGAACGGGCCGGCCCGCCAGTTTATTAAATTATATGTATATATATATTATATATTATATTTAAAATATATTAATTTAATAGTTAATGATTAATTAATTATACGATAATTAATGACACATATATAAATATATAATTAATACGTTGCTTATCAATAATTTATTACTCCCTACGTCCCAAACTATTTTAAATCGGACGTCTCATATCTTTTGTACATTTACTTATTTAGCAAAAAAACTATCACAAACAATCAATATAATAATATTGAATATTCTTAAAAGACATGTCAAAATATACACTTTTTAACCTTTTAGTTGTAGTACATTATTAAAATATTCAGTTTCTTAATTCTCGTGCCAACTTCCAAATGTACAATAAACATTTGGGACGGAGGGAGTTATAAATACCTCAATTAACTAAAATTAATTAATAAATTAAATTATAAAATATAAACAAAATTAAACTTCTTTCTAGGCGGGCGGGCCTGGCCCGCCAAGTGGCGGGCTTCGGGCGGCGGGCCATCCCGGCCCTGCCCGCCATTTTGACAGGTCTATATACGTACCCTCAACCATCGCATTCCGTATAGCCCTCACATCCACCTCTATTTGCCTAATACTCGTCCGCACGTCATTAACTTGTGCATCCAAGTTATCCAATCTGTTTATAACTTCATTATTAGAAAGATTATGTGGATCGGGCCGAGGAGCATGTTCAAATGGCTCATGATGATGGTGATGAAAAGATGGTGCATTGTGATCTTCGTGACGGCACATGTTGATCTTCTAAATGTGACGCCGTCAAATTTTCGTTCGAGCAATACACAATCTTCTCTTCACGAAGATAATTCAATATTCTTTGGGCCACAATATCATTTTTGTTGCCCTCAAAATCTGCAACCGTGGCCGAGTGCGTGGAACTAGCTTCCTCCTCAGAGGGCGTAATCAGACATCGCACATCCTGTGAATTCATAGTAGTTAATCACAATAAATAAATATACATAAAAAAGTATATGTATATAAATATAAACTTACATCCATGTCAACGCCATCAAATGCATTCCCCCCATTTCCCAAGATGGAGCCTGGCATTTTCCTTGAAATTTCGTTATCCAATGGCACATACGGGGTTTCACACTCCCTTCATTCTTTCTCCTCCTTGCAAAAGTTTGTCCGACACCGGGCCAACACTCGTAGGCAAGAATCTGAATGAGAAGTCAACTTAGCATTATATTTATCTTGGTTTAAAAAAGCACGCTCCGGGCTCGCTTAAAGCGAGGAGCGCGCTCCAGTTAAGCCATATCGCTTCGCCTCGCTTTAATAACGCTTTTTGTATATTGATCTAAAACAGCTATCTATGTGTTCTTTATTTATTATTGCAAATTTATTTAGTTCATGGTCAATAGGTTTATCACTATCTTTTATTTTATTTGCGGTTATTATTTGCGTTTCTATCATTTTTCTCAATATCACATATATAAAAATTACAATTAATGTATAAAAAATAATATTTTTGCTATCCGAAAAGCGTCGCTTTTCGCTCCTCGCTTCACGCTTAAGCTTTGGGTGCCTTTTCGCTTCGCCTCGCTTTTCGCTTTTTTAAACCAAGATATTTATCAAAATATTAATTAAAATAATGGAAGATTACTTACTTGAAGCGGGGCCACAAAGCCACTAACATCAAAAGTCCCTATTTTTCAATTCCTTTGAGTAATAGAATTATACTTGTCGACAAGATCCTTATTTAGACCAAATATAGCTTCCTCGTAAGCTATTCTTCCCCAAGGATATTTGTTGAAGCTATCAAAATCTTCAACCAACCTGATCCACTCCTCATTCACTCTCACCATAGTCTTCACTCTACGTGGCCCTAGTACGCCAGCAACAAAATATAGAGCCGCCATCGAAGTGTCTCCGATGAAAAGCATTTCCCGAAGGAATCTTTGGAGCATCCTTGATAGCCGAGCAATGAAGTCTAGTGATTAAGCAATATTCCATTAATGAAAACCTAATGGCCTTCCCCGTATTACCAACCAAAACTCTTCAGAGTCTCGCCAATAATCGACTTGTCGACTCATCATATACCACAATACCATATTCGAATTGCAATGATTCTTTGCGGCCTCGATTAGGTTTCCAAATTGTGTGACCATTACCATTTCCTCCATTTCTTTTCTTGCTTAGAAATCTTCTAATGCGCTGAGAGACTTGTGTATAGTGTGAGTTCAACGTAAGAATACTGTGGAAGAAATTGTGAGATGGCAGCTTGGTGGGAAAATAAACCTGAAATACATAATAAATTCGGTTTAAATACTTCGAGAACTACACAATTCGAAAAAATTCTGCTTCTAATAATATTCCAATAGATAGTTACTCGACAAACTATCGCGACTGATTCGAATAAGAATTGTAGGTCGATTTCTCCTCAAAAACAGAAGCTGAAATCGAAACAATTGATTTTAAACAATTAGAGTGGATCCTAAATCGATAAATACTAAATCCCTAATAAATAAACCCTACCATCAATTTGTTTCAAACGAAAACAACGAAAATTCACCGTTACTCTATCTTGTTCGACGAGCTCTTCAACATTGGTTCTTCTTGGTGTGACGGTGTTGGGATTTTTCTTCGTTCTCGCCATTTTTATTCGATTTGGAATTATTAGCTCGATTTCCTTTAGTTGGAGTTCGAATGTTTCTCATCAAATTAAATTAGGGTTTATGGTTGATTCAGAATTTAGTCCCTATAAAGGGTAATTAAGTAACCCATTCGAATTCAATAGAAGCTATTTATACCCCTATTCGAATTCAGATTAGTTATGTAACTCGAAGGACTTCCAATCCCTTTGTTTAAAATAAATAAAATGGGTTTGTTTAAAATAAATAAAATGGGCCTTGGGGATAGTTTTGCGGGTAGATGGCCAAAAAATTTCGAATGTTAGAAAAAAAGGCAAAAAGAGGAAAAAAAAAAGTAGTTTTCTATTGCATCCAATCGCCAAAAATGCAAATGGTTAGGACAAAGATCGACAGCTACAAACACGGAGAATTGCAAAAATAATCAAGTTTTAAAATTTATTTTCCAAAATTAGTTAACCATCTACTGCAAAACTAATTAATTTTTCTAATTTTAATTATTATTATTTTTTCTTTTTACCAGAAATTGTTTAAAATTCTAACTTTTCACCATTATTATCTTACATTAGCATATAACTTGGTAATAATTACATTTTAATCCCAATTCAATTTAAAAATTTAAAGCCCTCAAATTATGTTAACCTATGTATGTGTATTTAAACGGTTTCAGTTCCCAATGTGAAATTGTCTTTTATATCTAATCAACACCTCGCGTCAACCAAGCTATGGTAACACTGTTTCGATTTCTACTTGGTATCAGCTAGAGTCGGTGTCGATTTTGGTCTCAAACTGTTTGATTTATTATGAATTTTGTTTACTTTTCCATTTCTAATTGAAAATAAAATTTGAATTTCTTTAATAATGAAAATATGTTTCGAACTGAGAAAATTGAGGAAAATTCGAGAGAGATCGAATATAGATTCGAGTGAAAAATTTGCAAAAAATTAAATAAGTCCCAAATAGTTACAAGAAAAAATATAAACAGTTGATGGTTGAGTTAAAAAGCAACAAAAGAATAAAATATATTAAAACCAACGATAATATTTAAACCGTTCGACTTTCAATTTGTGAATTAAAAATACAAGCGTAATTAACGGTTCGATTTTGGTTGAACCGAAATCATTGACCGTCATTTCGTTTCTGATTATTTAAACCGAATGAATACGTCTACCCAATATGTAGTAATTATCCGAACATAAAATAAAATTGAAGTTTGACATGTGAAAATGGATGGAGAAGCTTGAAATGATCAATTTCCTACAGATAATAAAATTATGATTCTCATAATAATAAATAATATTAGATATGTTATTTGGATAAAGTTTGGGACTAAAATAAACTTATTAATAATTTTATAGGCTAACGCGAGACAATAATAACAATAATAATAATGAAAAATATAATTTTAGATAGTATTGTAGTGAAGAGAGAAAATAAAAATAATTAAAATTGAAAATGTTGACTAGTTTTCCGCTAGTTTTAAAAAAGTTAACTAGTATGCAATTCTAATTTTAAACTTAACTATTTATGCAATTCTCTTTATCAGTAATAGTGTAATACCAATAGTTGGACCCAAATGATATCCTCTGTAATAATTATTACTAATAACTTATGCACATTCAAATGCGCGTGCTATTTATATAAATACTTTTTATTAAATTTATTCTAGTTTGAAAATATTTCATAGAAATTATAATTTAAATTTAATTTGTATTTTTAAATATGTAAAAAGGAAAAATTGTTTATTATAAATTAAAGAAGGATAGTATTTAACTACAAATAGTAAACTAAACATAGTACAAAACTAAATATTGTAGTTAGTGATTTTTAATTTAATTTCTTTCAATATCAATTGACATACCATTTAACGGTTTATCCTAGCCCATTACACTTAATATAATAGCAATTGAACTAACTGCTCCTTAATTGGATCGGGTTAGAACCAAGAACCCAACAGAGATGGACAAGTAATTAGTACACATTTTACTTTCAGCCCGTTTGCTATCCCACATTATGTAAGATAATTAAACTATAATGTTTATATTGTGTTTGAGTTTCTTTATTTCCAGCCCGTTTTTAGCTAGAAGACCGCTATTAGACTTGTGGCCCGATATGAATACACTAAGTTGAATGGGTGAGATAAATAATAATGAGCTTGTTTATATTAATTTATCAATCTTATAACCAAACATGGCCTTAATAAACAGCCAGTCACGCTTTGAAATCTGTGGATCAGGGATTATTATTTTTCTGCTAGAAGTTGTGATCTTAGTCGACTGTGACGGACGGATCTAGAATAAGAGTCTGAAGGGGCAGCCCAGCGGCCCAGCCTAGCCCATTGAATTTTTTTTAAAAAAAGTGCTACTCACAAGAATGGAACCCTCATCTGTAATTAGAAGAACTTATTAATCATGCAACTCTTGGGGCAATGTGATTGATATCACCAAGGAACTTATTAATCATGTAACCATTGGGGCAATGCAGGGACGGAGCTATAGAAGGGCAAGGGGGGTTCCATTGACCCCACGCCCGCCGGATTACCCCTTAGTACTATACCAACCAAAACTTCGCTGAAAGTTAGTTTTCCTACGGAGCCCCCGTTGTAATGGATAAATTTGGGCAAGAAGGAAAGGAAATCCGATGAAGATGATGAATAGTAATGGGTTGGACTTATTTTTTTTTATTGAAATGGGCTGCAATAGGTTGGTTAAAAAGTTAATTTGGGTTTTTTTATTTAATTGTTTTTCTGGGCCTTTTTCGTTTGAGCCATTTTGGTTATGAGTATTTATGGCCTTCCTTCTTTTTATTAATTGCTTCAAATTAGGTTTGATCTTAATTCCTCTTTTTAACAACGGTAATTGCGTTGAAAAAAAAAAAGCAAACGTGGAATGGAGCCCCCACGGCGTCCGAATCCTGGTTCCGTCCCTGGGGCAATGTGATTGATATCACCAAGGATTGTTTACTGAATATCTTACTACAATTGTTGGGGATGGGGCAAGTGACCCCCAAGCCCCGACGTAGTTCCGTCCCTAACAGTGAGATTAGATCCGTCGAAGTGTTGAGAACACGAACGAACGAAAAGCAAAAAAAAAAGACAAATACAAAACAAAAAGCAAAAGTTGATGAAAAAATATAATTGATAATCATCCAACATATAAATATCACACTAACTATTACTTCATGGGCATAGTATATATAACGATTATTCCTTATATACCTAAACATAACACACCAAGATAATTATTAAAAACTAATCCCCGAATATAACCACTTAATTACATTTCATTGTATTGGCATTCAGGCTTTCTACTAGCCTTATCATTGCAGTAATCGTACACCAAATACTTCTTTCTGTAATCCTTCATCTGTGCCTTCTGCGTATCATTGAGTTCCCAATATTTCTTCAAGTTCCAAAAATATTTGTTCGAAAAGCAATTCCCTTGCTCGACCGTGCAAACCGCGGGGAGCGAAAACCCCTCATAATGGGCCAAGAATGGGCCTTGAGACCAATCGATTTGCCCGGCCCACGGAGCGTTCCATACTGAAGCCTCGAGGTGCATCGGCTTATTTATGTAAGGGACCCCATTAGTATTCTTGTAAACCCTAATTGGAATCTTGTCCACAAAGAACCTAAAAAATATAATTAAACTCAATCAAAGCACATAATCAATATACTATGTATGTATATATGATGTGTGCAGAATGATCACTTCACCTAAATGTTTAAATTTCAGGTCAATTGGTCATTCATAATGGTATCAAAGTTCAGGGATAAAGTATGCAGCGTACGAATCCCATGATCCTTAACTTAAAAAATTACACTATTAGAGCTAAATAATGGAGAAATCAGTCTAGATGTGAGGGGCTTCATATGAAATTTTAAAAATGATAGTCCTTGAAAAGATTGAGCTTTTAAGTTAAGTGATCATTCAACACTATACACGCAATAGCAATGAATGGTTTGAAGAACTACTTACACAATTTGTTTGTTGTTCCATAGGATTTCGTATAGGTGAAAGTCCTTCGAAGGATCGAACCATAGTTGGATCTGTTGTTCCCTATGCCCATCGTCGTTTGCGAATATGTTTGTCTGTAAAATTCCCTTCGTGCCCAGCAATTCAAAGTCTACCTCGCAATGGCTCCCACCTTGATGGTCTATTAACTGCACTCGTTGAAGGGGTAAAAAGGTAAACTTTATGATAACCCTAGAGAGGATTGGACACATATTGCATATTCAACGTCGAAACATATTAAGTTTTTTCGATATATTACGTAGAAATTTGTGTTGACTCCTCCTGAATTTCCTCCCGGCGCCTTTATCATTATACCGAATCCTCCCGAGCCAAAGCTGCTTTTAGATTTGAACCCAGCGCCTGCATTCCGAATTAGTTCCAACATTTTGAGTATTGAAGAGAATTGACGTCAATAAAAAAGTATGAAATATTATTACAACCATTGGCTTGATCAAGTTTAATTTGGACATCAGTTCCCTGAGGATTGATATAGAAGTGATCGGCTCCATAGAAGTTTGTGTAGAATGTGTTGAAGTTTGCAGGGCCAGTTTTGCCTTCGACATGCTTTGAAAGGATGACTAAAAATACAGTGAATAATTCAAGAAAAGCCATTTTTTATGAATATACGTATGTAATAATATAGGTTTAACTACTTTTTTTTGATCGATATGGTGTTCAAGTTAGTTGAGCAAAGTAGGATTTGTCTTCATATATATGCAAACTTCAAACTTATCCTTCCTAGTTACTTGCTTTAAATAAACAACACTACACAATTGGTAGGTTATTTGTGAGTTCTAAAAAGGTCAAGATTCACGTTGAATTCATTACACAAAGATATATATCCGCTATTATTTCACTTCCAAAAGTGAGATTTCTAGCCAAATTCATTGTATGTAGTGGTCAAAGAACTCACTATATTACTGTATCGACGTAATGAATTATATACTAAATATATAGACACGATAAGTTATAGTAGTAGTTTATTGATTTGGTTCTCTTAAATAGACACGATAAGTTATAGTAGTAGTTTATTGATTTGGTTCTCTTAATACGTAGTATTATATTTTGTTTTAAATGCAGTCTTCTATGCTTAAGATTTTTACTATTTTTGACTGTTGACCTTGACATAATTTATGGGCTTTCTTTGTAAGTTGCCCTCATCAAATCTTGCCTTATTGTAGTTTATTAGATAGGAACAATGTTCTAAATCATATCCCATATCATGAAACCCTAAACGTGAGATTCGCACTATTTCTTATCTTGATCAAAACTCTAAACTGTCTTCTTTTTCTGTTTCTTCACATCTGCAAACATGTTTGAATATAGTTAATTTATGGAATTTCAATGAATTCAACGCACATTAGGGTTTTTACCCGAGCCGATTTCTTAAAATCTATGCGTTCCATAATGCTACATTTCTGAACCTTACATTGGCGGGTTTATCCCCTAATATTTCTTTGTATACATCATATCTATACTATTATATGAAGCCTCAACGCTTGATATAAACCGTCACAAAATTGGTCTGTCAATTTAATTTTAATAAAATTAAAATAAAACCATCCACTACCTTTTATTAATTACTAGGTTTAACCCTTTATTTTATAATATACTTACAATTATATTTAAATTATAATTTCTATTAAATATTTAATTACAATAAGATTAATATGAGGTATACATATTTTATAGTACACATTTGAGGGTGCAAAATACTCGTCATATAGTGGAATTTTGTATTCTATCGAAATGTCTTCTCTTAAGTACAACAAAAGACATGCATTGTGCTTTTATTTATTTATTCTTTTTAGAACGCCACCCTAATATCCGACTAAGTTTAGTCTGAACTCTAAATATAAGATGTTAATCTTATTATTGTCGGCCTTGAGTAGGATTAATCACCTTGGTCTAAATGTATTGTC
The DNA here is from genome assembly GCA_027422505.1 of Craterostigma plantagineum. Classification (NCBI taxonomy): domain Eukaryota; kingdom Viridiplantae; phylum Streptophyta; class Magnoliopsida; order Lamiales; family Linderniaceae; genus Craterostigma; species Craterostigma plantagineum. The sequence continues at coordinate 3,561,138 of JAPQWV010000035.1, forward strand.
CCAAATACATATGCACTTGGGCAAATGCGTTGTAGTTTTATTAATCGGAATAAATTGGAGTGTGTCAGGCGTCGACGCACAAAAATTACACGATAATGTAACGTCGTTAGGGTACAAATACACACACGAGATAAGAAGCAGCAATTTAGGGGGTGTTTGTTTCCAGTGATCCAACATCACCGTGATACTCACATTACCGTAATGTGAATATTCACCCTGATGTGGATCAAGATAATATATTATTACCGTATTTGTTTTGGGGTGATATTTCATTTTACGTATCAATGTGATATTAGAATATCGTGTTTGCCTAATCACGGTGATGTGTGGGTGATATTGTATAAATGTCATATTTAACCCTACAATATTATAAAATTATGTGGATTATATATATATATATATATATATATATATATTGAGATGATATTTACATAATAATGTTTACTATTTTAATATCGAGTTTAATATTTTTAAGACTAAGTTTTTCGTATAGTTATTCAATATTTATTATTAAATATATTATTTAAGATTTAAATAATCTAATAATATAATTTAAAATATGACTAAGGATATATTAGATATGCTAAATTAAGGGGTAATGTTGTCCAAATACAAATTTGAAAGATCACTCCATCAAAGTTATGTAAGATCACCTAGTTTTTTTGGGGTGATCCAAAAGATATAATATCACCCCATTTTATCACATATGTGATCTGTCATTACGGTGATGACTCATCACCTAAGCTAAACAAACATGGTGATGATAAAGCGACGAGAGGATTACGGTGATGTTTTAGAAGATCACCCCGAAACACACCTCCTTATTGTATAATTCTTAGACGACAATCTTGCTAGATCACAACATCAACAATGACGATTTAGTAATACGAGAAGTATATTACCTATTGTCCATGGCATCTTAATATTTTTAAATTAAAGGGTAAAACCGAAACAAATAAAATTTAACAAATAATGCAGCCCAAAAAACGAAATGGTTTCTCTTGGTGAGGAAATTGATAGTGAAGGATTTTTATCGATTGAAAGCTTCTTTTTGTGCTTTTTTTTAACAATTTTCTTACAAGCGTTGTTTTGACCGTTTTTCCTTTAGGGACGTGGTGTTGCGTAGCTTTGCACATAAAATCAATCAGTAGAAGTAAAATGAGCACTTGTGAACTAAGTTTTAATGTATTATCTTTGTCCCAGCAATGCAATGGTCAACAAAGAATTAATAATCAAACATACACCTAATGTATTTAGCATACTAAAGGAAGTCAAAACATGCGATCCTTAGACGAAGCAGTTATTGCATTGACATCTATTGTCTCAGAAGCATCATATATTCTAAAAGCAGATAAGAGATGGGAGCATTTGCTGCACTCACACAATGTCGACTCACTACCCTCTAATAACATAAGTACCGATTTACAGATAAAAACCTAAAAAGGGAGACTTTGTTTTGAACGTCGGGCTAACGAAGATTTCATCTGCTGCTCCCTGTCGTGAAAACAAACAAAAACATCGTTTTTTTTCGACAATTCAAGTAGATAGAAGTCGGAGAACGGAGATGAAGTTCGAAAGCAACAAATCAATATTATTATTACCTTTGGTTGTGCCTTTCTTTTGGGTCCTATGGCTTTTGTCATGTGAAGAAGACGGCAGCTTTGATGTTGTAAGTGAACTCTGAATCCCTTCCAGCAACTTAACAAAACAAGGTTGAAAGAAAAAATATCAATGAGCTGCCCACAAAGTTATCACCAATATAACGACTCCAAAGTTAGACGATGGTCGTATTAAATCGTTCAATAGCCACCTCACTAACAAAGTGAAGTGATATATAATTGACTTAGTTTCGACACCTAAAGCTAACAAAAATGCCACAGCCATCATCACTGACCTAAGGGGTTATATTTCTGAAGATCGAGCAATGTAACGTAACCACAGTATTATCAGATGCAATCTGAACCAGGCACACAACCGAGAAGCATGGAGATATTTAGCTTTGTATAAACAATGAAATTTTAACAATATAAAAGCTCGCTTACAGTAACCAATAAACACAAACATGCATAAGTATGACTGAGTAAACGTTGTGTTTGTGTGCACGTAACCAAGACACTGCAGTTAAAAGTAAATTGATTATGCATTAGAAAAAAGTTTACCCGAGATGTCGGTTGGATTCGACGAACTGATCGGCGTGGTTCATCAGCGTGTGAGGTTGGCTTTTCACTTGATTCCTTAGTCACAACTTTTCCGTCGGCGGCCAGCTGATCAGATTCACTACTTTTTGTTGATGCTTTCTTAACGGCGTCGTTCGCAAGAGTTGGAGCAGAAAGTCCTCCAGAAGCCTCTTCGATATTAGAGGAGCCATGTTCAGCAACATTCGATTCATTCTCCTCATTTACCGAAGCCTTGACAGCAATATCTGATGCATTCTTTTGTTCGTTTGCTTGAGAAGAGCTTGACCCATTTTTCTGCTTTAAGGTTCTCGAGGGTATGCCAGGTGGTTTTCCAAACTTAGGAACTTTTGCTTTCGAACCGGCCGTTTGCCTCCCTTTCTCATTATCAGTTCGAGATGATCCATGACGGTTCAGGAGTTTAGATAACGTCACAGAGTCATCCAATACATTACCCTTGGCAGCTTTATCAGAAACGTAATGCTTGCTCACTTCCATGAATTTTCTCTTCTTCCCGGGCTTGGGTACACCGAATACAACTCCTCTTGATCCTTCTTTGCCCGTCCTCATGGCAGGCTTAGTCTCATTACTCGTCCTACCAATATTGAAAACCTTCTCATCAGCAGATAACACCATTCTTGCTTCTGTTCCACCTGTCTCAGCGAAATTGGTGTTTTCAGCCACCCCAGCATTATCCAGCTTTGACCTCTTTCCGATTGGTGTATCACCCTGATTGAAGGGTATAATACTACGTTTGAGAATTTGAAAATTATACTTCTTTCTGGGAAAAGGAATGATTCACGAAAGAATGTTAAAGACCTGGGAAATGCTATCTTTTTGCGGTCTGCACCATTCAACCCATTCCCCACCTGTCCAAACTAGAGTTGGTCTTAGATGCCACAATTTCACACCAAGAGTCTCCCCTTGAGCTTGATAAGAAAAACATAATAATCACATAACAATATTATTCATCAGAAGCACATAATTAAAAAAACTATCTGAAATCACTACCTGCAAAACGAACATCCACGCTGGTTGTATCCTTTACATTAACAACAATGCCTTCACACCAACTGAAGCAAGGATATGAGAGGAAACAAAATAATACAACTTAGGATATTGTAAAGAAGAAAACAAGATAAGGATTTGTAGAGTCGATAGATAATTACTATCATAAGAACAGTGAGGTACTACAGTTTAGATCCTAGTTTCAAATGAGAATATAACAGCAAACCCAATATGGAGTTTGCCGTTCATGCTTCATTATAATGAGGATTTGAGAAAATTTCTTTTACAAACAGCAAATCCGGGCAAATTAGAAAATGTGTGCTTTTTCTCAGAACAAAAACATCCAGCGCGGCAGAAAAATGACAATATCTGGTCTCAGCAGTGGCACAAAATAATACGAGAACTGTACGAAAACAGCCCTTCACAGATGCACAGCATGTTAAAGCAACAAATATATCATAAATGTTCCTTACCAATCTTCCAGCCACGCATCAACTTTATCTCCTACAGACCAAGTATAATTTTTAACAGCTGCTCTTCTTCTCTTCCTTATTCCGTCAGCTTGGACAGAAGTCATAGGATGGGGACTGCGTACTTTTGGGACTTCACCCTCATCAGATTTTATAGATATCCACTCCTTCAGCTTCGAACCTGAAAACAGGAGTAAGTTCATGGTTGGTGCATGTTGCGCTAACATTTAAAGGATGGCATAGAAAAATCACAAATACACAAAACACCCAATAAAGGAGGTACTACACTTTAAAGTTTTCCCTACTTTCTTCAAGTGCCAAATCTACCTGACATCAAACTAGGGCCAATTTCCAGTTTAAGATCTCAAACAAACATTTTATCAAGGATGTACGATCTAAGTATCCTCTGGCTCTCTGTTATACATATGCTATCAGCAGTAGCAAGTTCAAAGAACAGAAATCATTTTACATCCTCGACCGCATCAATGACTGACCTTCATTAGATTGAAGTTCGGTATAACAAACATATGCATCCATGTCATTTAAACTCACTATGCTTGCTAAGAACCAGCCTTTCTTTTGATCACCATGCTCTTTAAGAACCTGCAGTCAAACATCTTACAAGGACAGTTATGTTTTTACTGTGACAATAAGAGAGGGTGCCTCCTCATAGACAACCACATCAAAGATAAAAACAGAGAAATTGAACGCAGAGGAAAACAAGGCAAGCTTCTGACCTCTACCATGGAACCCTCTTTAATGCTACCAGCAGTTTGTTGTGAGTAAGGTACATCAGAGTTTATTACTGACTTAAGATTGGATTCAGGAACTAAAATTGCAGTTTTTGATGACTCAGCCACTTTAACATTATCTGGTCCTTCATGATTCAACCCCACCTCACCCATGTCAACAGCCTTGCTCTTGTTAATGTCAGTTTTTACTCCAGGGTCATCAGCTGTATTCAAAACTTTCCAATAATTTTCAGGCCCAGCCTTGACAAGCTCACGCATCGAGAAAGGATCACCCATAGTAACAATCTTCCCAGTGTGTGAAACTGCTTCTGCTGCCAATTCTGCAGCTTTCACAATGGCATCAAGATTCTCCGCATGCCTGGTGGCTGCAGATGCTGCCTCAATCCTTTTCCTAGCCGCCTCTCTAGCTGCAGATATATGTACGCTTGAAGTTCCATAGTTAGTAGCCAAACTAGGAACAGAGTCTTCCACGACATTATGATTGGTTCCAGGTTTGCTAACTGCTTCTTCAGCCATCAATTTCGCTTGAACTGCTGCGCTTAGTGCCACATTAGCAGCAGCAGCAGCTGCCTTTGCAACACATGCAGAAGCAGCTATAGCAGCAGCAGCAGACGCCAACTTTTCCTCGACATCAATGGACAAACCAGAGTACATTTGGTGTTTCAATTGATTCCACACACTTTCACAGTGATTCACAGCCTGCGAAGCATGTGCAGCAGCCTCCTGAGCTTGTACGTTAGCCTCTTCAACTTTCTTAAATCCATCTGCATTTGACGCTGCCCTATCCTTATTTTGTGCCGCTCTATTAAGAAGATTATGAGAAACTGATGGCAACCCAACAGAGAATAGTTGATTTGCGGTGTTTCCCGGCACAAAGGTGGACGGCGCTGCAACAGCTACAGAAGTAGAATAATGGCTATCAAAGATGGGAGGTGATAGTGAATTCACGTTACTCCCACTGATCAAAGAAATTAGACTCGCATCCAAAGCTGCAGGAGATTTGTTCAATGGATAATTAGCAACCAAGGGAGCAGAGGCAGCAACTACTGGAGACATAGTAGCCGAACCCAGTGTAATACCCTCGTTATTAGAAGACTTCTTTCTCTTCCTACTTTTGGTATCAAGAGAAGTTTGCCCAGTCGATGCTTTACCCTTCTTTGAAGTTAGTGACGAAGCCACAGGAAACATAGCAATGCCACTAGTATGCAGAGCCTGAGTGGTTTGAGACATCTTGCCCCCCGAGGAAGTAGCCAGAACTGAACCTTTGACTGGGGTAAGTTGCACCGGTTCTGTGATGGGAAATGACGAATAATTGGTGTTGATGCCAAAGGGTGAACTCTGTGAAGAGGCAAACCAGGGTACTGAGAAGGGATTCTGGGACTGGAAAGTGCTATGAGGCGTAAAATTTCGTATTGCAGGAGACTGGAAAGAATTCAATGGGGAAATTGCTTGGTGATCAATAAGTGTGCTTCTCAATTTGGCATTTGATGGTGTGGCCTCAGAAGATGGAGTAGCTATGCTCCAAATTGGTGATGATAAAGGAAAAACATTGGCTGAGGAAATAAGTTTGCTGTTCAGTTGACCACTCCCAGAAAGAATTTGAGCTTGACTGTTAGATTCCTCCAAACCTTTGGCAACTGTATGTCTCAAAAAAATTCATGATCAGTATTCAGTAATGCGAAATATATATATATATATATATATATATATATATATATGTATATATATATATATATATTAAAAATGTGGTTATACCTGAATGCAAGTGTACAGGTGTTCCATTATTATTTCCTTGGGGTTTCTGATTACGAAACCTATCTACACAAGTTCGCCAAGCTGGTTCCCAAATGTGCTTTGATCCATCTATTGAAAAGTAAACAAATAAGGCAGTAAGGCACCGTGATGTACTTCACTCGTCCCAGAAAAAGAACAAATAAACAAATAAGTAATAATATGTTCTGTGATAAGCAAGACAGGGAGCTAGGTTATGTGACATACCAAAGGCAGAAACCATACAAGCTTCATCAGGAGCTACTCCTTGTCTGATATAACATAAATAAAAACACACTGATAAGTAAGCACAAAGTCCATAAGAGTCTCTGGGCAATTCTTCATAAAACTTCACCAGAAATCTGTAAGAATATTGAACTCACATAAGAGATCCATAAACAAAAATTTGCGCCCGTAACTGGACTTGCTGTAAAGCTGTAAAAGGTTGCTGAAAGATTGTTGATGATTGAGCAGAGGGATTAAGATCAGGCAAGTTCGTAGGAATGAAAACAGTCCCCGTTGGCACAGTACTGCTAAATGTCATAAGTTGCCCAGCCCCAAATGGGCTCGATGAAATAGATGATTTCACATCCCGGTCATTCTGCTTTATTGGAGTCGTCTCTTTCACAGGATTTCCCCTTTTCACACTTCCTTTCCCAGATCTACCGCCACCACGTCTTGCTTTACGCGCACTCCCATCAGGAATTGGAGAATCATCAACAGAAATTTCCTTCACCATTTTTTTGTCTCTGTGAGTCATGCTAGATGTTGAGACGACTCCTTCGGCATTCTTCAAAGAACGAAAAAATAAAAATAATTACCACAAGTAATAAAAAATAAACACACAAACAACTTGAAGATTAATTAAATAATGAAGAGAAAAAAAGCATACCAAAGAGAAAGAATCCTTGATAGCATCCCCAGTGGATTGGCCTTCTAAAGGCCGAACGTCAAAGGTGAAGCTTTCCTCGGCCGGGCTAGAAGAAGTCACAGGTGATGGTGTTGTCAGCACCGCGCTAATTTCTTCAATATTCTTCTCCAAAGGCACGTCCGTGCTCATTATACTTTCTGACGGACCAACCAAACTAGCATTAGGAGCTGAAACTTGGGGAGCTGTATCAGTAGACCCTGAAACGGTGTCCGAGCGAGCAACGACTGAATGCAACCCTGTATCTGGAAAAAAGTGTTGAAGCCCCACATTGAATCAAAACTGCTACGGAGATGGGATTGTAATTAAAGACATAGAGAATTTGTTAAATAGAGGCACGTGTGCAGCGAGTTGCAAAAGTTATAAAACAAAGAAGGCACATAGTTTTGGCCCAATCTTCAGTTATCTCCAGCTACAAACAAGTAGCATGAACAACACACCCGAATTAAGCTACTGATATCGTAGCAACTGAGAGAAGCTGAACCCAATCTATTAAATATATTATTAAAGTTATTAACTCGTTAGGAATAAGATTGATTTCAAGATCATAAAATGAATCGATAAATTCATTATAGTAATGCAAGGCAACAAATGAGTGCTATTAGCTCGCCTGAAGAAAATCACCAGAGCTTGATCATCATATTTGACAGCACAATTTAAAAAATTTGAAATGCACAAGTTAAATAAGCAAGCAGTAAGCACAGGCAATTATCATATAATCTGGTGCACAAGTTTCCAAAATGATAAAAACAAAATTCAGATTTTTTGCCTAATAAAAGATATGATAGATCAGAAAGGAAGAATCAGTATTTGCAGCCAATGAATGTTACTTGACTGCTTGCAAACAACATTATAAAGTGCCAACGCATTAAACCTGGGATGATTGCAGAAATTGTTCCAGAGCTCTCAGGTTCTACTTCCATAAGCTTTTCAGAGGGAACATCACCACCATCATCTTGCGCACAACCATTCCTCCCTAAGCCTCCAGATTCAGCAGAACCTAGAGGTACAGCCCCTTCAGTCCCAACAGCACAAGCGAGCTCATTGGGTCCCGAAGACTCGTCCAATGTCTTTGGTACTTTCAATGACGCTGATTCAGTTTCTTGACACTGATCATCATACACCGCATTAGATAAAGGCGCATTGCGTGGAAACTCACTAGAATGGATAGAGTCATCAACTCGAAGAGACGGCGACAGCAACTTATTATCATCATCAGCATTTGCTACTAGAAAACAACAGAAAACAAATCAGGCATTAAAAAGCATGCTTCGATTGGGATCGGCAAAAACTTCCCAAGTTTTGGTCTCAAAGAATAAAGATAAAATAACAATGCATGTGAAAGATAAACTAAAACATTACCAGAGACATCATAAACTTGACTTCCAGCAGCTCCGTCGGCATTTTGGTCCCTTATGTTGCAAGTAATATTGGATCCGATCTCCATTTCCTTATCAGTGCATATCTCATTTGTATCATGCAATGACCTAATGGCCTCTTGCTCACAAGCAGGATCGCCATGCTCCATTACATGAACATCCTCCTTAGTAGCAGCTGGCAATAGAGAAGAGGCGTCAACACTAGGAGACTCTATGTTATCTTTCTCCGAAGGCGTCTTATGTGCAGAATCATTTACGCTGCACATGATTGAATCCTCTGTCAAAGATTCCCCATGAACGGTGGCATGCGCTGGGCTTCCAGAATCATCGTGTTCCTTAATTGTGTCATCAACAGTCCTCATGGGAGAGTTATTACCCGAATTATGTGATGCAGAGGAAGTAAAAGAAGCAGATGGAACACCGCTGTTAGTTCCTGGACAATTTTCATCACTGCGCTGAGATTGATTAACAGCATCCATCTTTGGACCAGTCTCATCCAATAAATTAATTCCTGAGGAAAGCTGCTTCTCTGAGCTTAACGGAAACACAAGAGGAGCGACATATTCATCACCTCCTGGTGATTTAACATCTTGTGCGATGAAGTCATTGCTTCCTCCATCTCTGGTCGACTGTCCCTCGATCGCCATACTAACACAAATTCCAGTATTTGTAAGTGAAATTTCGACGGCATGCTCTTCATGTGATGAATTCATCAATGAAGGAACTTCGAGTGAACAATGAGGCCCAGGATTTTCAGCATCGCCAGAAAACCTATTCATGTTCTCGTCGTTCTTATTACCCCCTTCCCCTGACTCCTCGACTGAAGAAGGAATATACGCAGCTACAACATCTGAACTTACCAAATTAGTATCGCGAAACTTATCCAGATCAACAGATTCCCCAGCACTAGCAGAGGGATTCAGAGAAGATCTCTTTTTAGTTCCAATATCTGATCCAGGAGCAGATATATTCTCCTCAGCTTGATTGCGTAAAGATTCAGCCAAATCACCAGTTTCAACTTCGTTGATACTGCTTGCCTGTATCTTAACATTCAACTTACTACCCATAGCTGCTAACTCAGAGACTTTACCATCAGCTAATCGAGAAAAACTCCCAGTCTCGTCGGGCACTGAAGTACATCCACTGCTATCATACTTGACACCTACATTCTGATCCAACCTAGAAAAATCACCCTGATCATCAGGTGGTACTAAACCATGTCGATTATCCACTTCCTCAGTATTACCATCCATTTCCGAGCTTTTAATTGGTGCAGTTGAACTAGCTATCTTATCCTCTGGACATGAGTCTTCGATCATATTTTCACCAGAAGCCATTTCTTCCTGTCCACAAGCCTTCAACAACAATTCAACAGACTCTGTTGAGGTTGCCTCTGACCAGACATTAATATGCCTAGGCAAAGCACAAGATTCTGCAGCACTTGAGCTGAAGACTATCCCACTGCTTCCCCGAGAAAAATCCTCAATCCAATGATTGTCCTCCTGACTTGGAATACCCAGAAAGACGTCGTTTCCAACTAGACTATCAAATCTTAGATGCCCATGAATATTGTCATCAAAATCAAAATTGGGAAGGGCAAATGGACGGAGCACAGAAGAACTTTTCGAGCTATCCTCACCAGTTAATTGGAGATTTTGGCCTTCAGATTCATTGTCATTATAGTCCATTAATGTATCCCTGTGTCATGAATAGATCTAGTAAAGTCTTAAAATTTTAACAGGATAGCAATAGTTTAAACAAAACAACCAACAGAGTTGCATTATCATTATTTGAAAAAAGAGATGGAAATTCAATACACCAGCCTGAATCCTCAGTTGTTAAAGATACTACTCAAATCCTGAATCAACCGCATGGACTTTTCTAAAACAGAGGTTACACCAGTATGAGCAGCACCAAATAAAATACGTCTTGAGTTTCCTATCATCATCTTCAATCATATGACATGAAATCAGTATTACAAAATGAGTAAGAACTAAGAACCCACAAAAAAGATAAAAAAACATATTCTAATAAATAAATGCTTTTCCCGACTCCCGAGATTAGTGTCCCAAATATAATGGCTCAGGCATAATCTTGGACAATCTGCATAATGATACTTTCAACCGAATGGTTTGAGCTTCAAGGCGGCACGACCACATTATATGGCCGTAATCGATTTTCAAATAAAACAATAAAGGTATCAATAGTGACCTTTGGGCACGTCTCCATAACACAATTAAGAAAGTGTATTTAATCTAACTTCGAATGATAAGTGCAAAACTAAACATATATCCTAAAATATATCTGGTGAGGGAATGAACGAAGGATAATGGTGCAGGATTCAAGGAAAGTTTTTGCACCCAAGCAGACTCGAAACAGTAAAGTATCAACCGGGAAGTATAACAAGCCGCAGTAATAAACACATGCTGGAACACACCAATCAGATATTTTTCAACATAACTTGAGAAAACAATTACTATTAAAAAATTTAAGGGGATGATAAGTAGACATTCGAGAACAACTGGCAAGCTGAAAGAAAGGACCTACATATTCAAAGACCAGAACTGATATACATTTAAAAGAATTATAACCCGAATATTCATGCCAGACCAAACCCGTAATAAACAAATAAACACAAAACAAAAACTCAATATGCTAAGATCCTTAAATACAAAACCTTTCCATAAACCTTTTCATCAGTAAGTATATCGTTGCAAAAACCAACAACTTTTCAATACAATTTGGAAACTAAAGAAAGCCCCATCTTTAAGATCCCCACGCAGAACCCTCTGCGGTATACAATATCAGGGAAAAGGAACAGAAATACTTACAAGGACGACGAGTACCACAAAAACTAAGTGTAGAGAGACGCTACGTACCTCCATCCAGAGACAAAAATCGCGACCGTTTACTCCCTCAACTCAACCCTAATCGGACGGCAAAACTTTCCTTCATAACCCTAATTACTCATCCCGCTTTCAAACTCCAAAACCCCAAATGTCAAGCAACAATCTTCAGCTTCTACCAATATAGAAATAGAGAAGAATCTATTCAATACCACGATAGGAGATAAACGATATGAGTGTGCTACGCAGTATGTGCGCTGAGCGTTAAAGAGTGTGTGACTGTGTTTTGCGTTGCCTCTTTCCTTTTCTATTTTTCGCTTCGAACGTGCCAAATATCGTGATATCAGAAGGTCGAAATTAGGGATATTAGAAAAAGGAAAAATCAAATGTAACAAACACGCGGCTCCTTCGTATTGGATGCTATAGTTTTTCTTCAACGCTTAAAAATAAAGGAAAAATGTGAAGTGAAGGAGATAGATTCTTGGGAATGTCATAAAGGGGCGATGACGGGACTTTTTAGACATAAATAACCATTTGCATAAAAACTCGTAATTCAGTATTTTATCAGTATTTTTTATATATAATTACCTATTAAAATAAATTCTTTTGCACATAGACACTTGATCCGCCACAGGTACGCCATATCACACATTTAGGTATCATATAGCAACGTATTATGGTACGTAATACGTTTAAAAAATAGTACGCCATATAAAACATTAAGGTACCATATAGAAACTGTATATGGTACCGTATAAACGCTTAACGTGATACGCAATACACACATAAAAAGGTACGTCAAGACTGAAATTGGTACAAACAGTAACACAGGTACTTATCTGTAAAAATTTCTGACATAGGTACTGATTTGTAAATTTTTTTACTCAATTGGGTATTTCTATATATATCACGATGATTTAATTTAGGGTACACAATATCTAGTCAATCAAGCCAACTACTTTTACTAGTATGTGTAGCACCCAACGTGTGGGCAAATATGTTAAGTTTTTTAATACTTCGAACATTTCATATTAAAGTAATTTAAACAATAAAACTTTAACTTAAGCATATTTTTGTAATAAATGAAAATATCAAGAATAAAATTGTAATTTAACAATTAAGGGTAAAATTATAAATAATCTTATTAAATTGACAGACCAAATTGTTTCATTTAAGACTCTTTATATAATAGTATAGATTTTTGGGGCTTTTACAATTCAAGTCCCCCTCATAAGTTTCATTTAGGTTTCAGACCCCTCTCAGAAAATTTATAGTTTTAAGCACCAATTTCTGCAGAACCGCTTCATTGTTCTGCAGTATATCTTCATTGTTTTGCAGTACCACTTCATTGTTCTGCAGTACCACTTCATTGTTCTATAGTACCACTTCATTATTTTTCAGTACAACTTCATTGTTCTGAAATAACACAAAACGACCACCGTAGACCAGTTCATATACAATTCATAATACTTACGTAAATTTAGGTCTTTATCTCTACATTTTGTAAAAATTGGGTCCTTTAAACAACAATTTTTTCTGACAGGGTCTGAAACCTATTTTAAGACCTTTTTTGGGACCTGGAATGTAATTTGCACTTTATTTTTTTCAGTTTCCACATTTTCAGTTATACATTGATTTTTACACAACTAGAGAAGATTAGTTTAAAATAATAAAATAAAACTCCGGTGTAATATAGGAAGAAATGGAAATAATGCATCATGTGATGTAATAATTTTGAATTATGTTGGGCCGGCCCATCAGATTAGGTGCCTTTCATCATGGGCCGTACTTGATATGGCCCATACTTTGTGATCCTTGGATTAAGATACTCCCCCGTCCTGCTAATTTTATCACACTTTTCCATTTCGGGCGTCTCAATAATTTTATCACTTATATTAGCAAAAACAACTATCACAAACAATCTATATAATAATATTAAATATTTTTAAAAGACGTGTTCATTGTACTATAATATTATATAATGCCACCTTAATTTGCGTGCCCAGCAACTTATTAAATATTATGTGTATTTTATTAATTAATCAATATAAGAAAAACATAAATATTGTAATCTAATCAAATCCCAAAAAGTCCAACATATATATGCCAGATGAGATTTCATTCTAGTTCACAGGGCACTCACAATATCACATTTATGCCACAATTTATTTTTTTATATGAGATTGAGTTTGATACCAAAGGTATTGATCGCGCGCGTGTACGTTTTAAATAAATGTTCGTGCAAGTACGTCAAGTAATAATTAAAACGAATATGTTATAACTATCACCACGCGCAATAGGCAGTGTACCTGTAAAATAGCTATAGCGAGTATTCGAGTATCGAACACGAGGAATAATCTTGGTTACTAGTAATAATCTATCAATTCAATATCCAACCTAAAAAATGATTGAGATTTTTATATTTGAACTAAGTCACAACTTAAAATAACACAGAAAAATGATCAAAACACAACTAAAGATTTAAGAGTAACTTTGAATAAAAGGAATGTGTTTGGGATTTCGAATCCCGCTAGATATCGTCGATGAAGTCGTAACTACCGTTACCACATGATTAATGACTATGTCACTATAATTCCTACTCGTTTCCAACTTAGCTTTCGCCCTAAATGGTAACGAGAATATATAGTAGTTTATCTAAATTGAGGGTCGACTATTTGCTTTCGCCCTATAGTCGACGCCTAACGTTTACGATAGAACGAACCGTCATTTAGCTTTCGCCCTTAACGGTCTACTAAACATCACACCCAACACATAGACATGCCAAATGTGATTCTCAAAACAATACATAGACATATTGAATCGAATAAAAGCTGTCATAAACGATACAAAGCCATATCATGTGTTCACGAGTATTTTACGTCCAAACTACGACGCTATCTAGCGTTCTTCTCATCCCAAACAACAAAATGATTAGCTACTCATAGTGAAGGAAGAAGCCACGAAATGTATACGAAACAAAGCAGAGAAATACATAGATTCTTCCCTATTTAGCGAGCTCAAGCTTATCCCTCGTACTTTGTTCGATTCTCCGGTGTAAATGAGCTTCAAATCTTCACTTTAGCACCTAGAGATCATTTGAGATTGATCTCTAAGGTTCTTGAGTCGTCCTTGAGGTGTTTTTGGTGATCAGAAATGAGTTGTGGCGGCTTAGATGCTCTTAGGGCTTCAAATTGCGGCTTAAGTAGAAAACATGGTGAACACGGCCTCAAACACGGCCATGTATCATTCGGGCTTAGGGTTTAAGGCCCAACACTGTTGATAAACACGACCATGTATCAGTCCATGTTGAAGGGCCGCAACTATGATTTTCCTTTATGCTGACAAACATGGCCGTGTGTCAGGCCATGTTGAAGGGCCGCAAGTGTGTTTTCGTTTCTGCTGACAAACACGGCCGTGTTAAAGGCTGTGTTGGGAGGCCGAAGCTAGATTCTGCTGACAAACACGGCCGCAAGTGTGTTTTCTTTTCTGCTGGACATGGCCATGTTGAAGGCCGTGTTGATTAAAAAATTGTAATTTCTGCTCCATGTTTACGCGGTTCATCCCAAATATCGCCTCATAAACCTTTGATATCAAAATATGTAAAAATTATGAATAAATGCATGAGACAACTCACATAAACCAAATATTCAACATGAAAATGATGGAGATAAACGAATGAAAATACGTTTATCAAACCTCCCACACTTGAGCTTTTGCTTGTCCTCAAGCAATTTAGGCTAACAAATCAAAACATGTAATACATGTCCTTTGCACATCATCGTTCAAAATAGAAAAACATGAAACAGAATTAATCAAGAAATTCAAAACATGACACAATGACTACCTCAAAACAACAGGAACTTCTTAAGCAATATTAATCAAGATCCGTACTATGCAGGAATTCACTTGATTAACTCGGGGTATAGGCTAAATGTCGGTGAATTCCCTCAATTAATGCAATAGTCTAGTCCCTACTATAAACTCGCAAGTGGATCATACATCTACTACTCTCGGTGATAAGGCGTGAATCAGAAGGTCTTTCCGGGTTTTAGTAGGGCTCAACTGACTATATTGGAGAGTAAACTTCAATCGAAAATATCAAGCGGTCATGTCGGTGTCGTGCCATTGTTCGATAGCGCGCCACATACGTCGTGGTTAGCTCCTGCCGTCCCGGATTTTTTTTCTTTATTATTATTATTTTTTCATAAACCTATGCTAAGCCCTTCTTCTCTCCGACTTTTTTTTAAGCATGAGAGATTATCGAAGGAAGGGTTCTTAACATCTTTCCCACGTATCTAAGCTCCCCTTCTCGTGTCGCTAAGCCCCTCTTCTCTCAGTCCCTTTGCGGGTGAGAGATTATCGATGGTGGAGTTCTTAATGCCAGATTATCTAAAGGAGATATAAATATTTTTTAAACAATGGCCGGGCTATACTTTTCGACATTGGCACTCAACCTCCACTTCCTCTATTAATCGGGTAAGATGATATCTGAAAGTTTCTTAGCTCAGCGGCTTATAATTCCCCGGGTTTCCTCAAATAAAAAGGGCTCAGGCTCAAAGTGGCTAACTACGGTGATCAGACGTGGTCGGAAACTTTGGCTATGGACTTATCGCCTAATGCCTCCCTCATTTTCACGCAGTCTCACCTTAGTAATTTTCAACATGCACCACGAGAAAGTTTACGAGAGAATTAAACTATGCACTTTTCAGCTCACAAATCTCACAAAGTGGGTCATGCATACGAATCTTTCATAGTATCGCCAAACTCGTTCGTGTCGAAAGAAATCAATCATTGTGCATGTCCTAATTTCTCACATAATTCCCTAGTATGCATTCTATTTTTAAGATAATGAACAACTAATTATGCCAAACATTAAAAGAACATGCATTTTCTCAACGGATCACGCACATTTAAAACAAAAAATTCTGTTCACGCAAAATTCCCCCTCCCCACACTTGAGGAAAACGTTATCCCTAACGGAAAATTATAAGCACAAAATGAGTGGAAAATTATTGAAAAGCGTGAACTCCCCTGATTATACTAGGTGAGCATGATGGCGAAGTGTGACGAGGTTGAAGCATGAATGTTAAGTCCTCCTCCCCACACTTGAAGTTGTGATTGGGTGGTTGATTCCAAGTAAATATGTTGCATGCGAGCTTTGCATACTTAACGTTGTTTGCCCTGTAAGCCGACGATTTAAACAAAGCACGTTAAAACAAAGTAAGTCGAGAAACATATAGTAGCATAACAAAGCATTAAGTCTTCAAAATAAAATCTAGAAATCAGGGTCCACGAGGATTCTAGGCGTCATCCTCGGGGGACGATGGCTCATCACCTTGATCAACCAGCTTGCGGGACTCCGCAAGCAACTTCATGGCATCTTGGACTTTTTGCAGCGCTTTCTCCGGCGATCCATCCGTTTCTGGAGTTTCCGTTCGGCCTCCTCGTCGGTGATGGGCAGCGGCATTCTCCTCCCGATCTGCGGCTCGCTGTTGGGCTAGTTCTTCGCGGAGGGCGGCGAGTCGGTCATCGACATAAGTTGTGACACCAGAGAAATCTCGACGATTAAACATGGATGGGCCGGCAGAATCAGTATGACTACCAGCACTCTCGTCAATTGGATGCGGGAACGGGCCTTCCATGGCAAGAGGCAACGGGATATCGATGTATGCTCGGTAGTCCTCGTGCCATCGATAGAAATAGTTCTCCTTCTTCCACTCAGGCAGCTTTTCGATCATCTTCATCATGTGAAGTGCCGTGGCATCCAAGTGCTTCGATCCATTAAATATTGTCATGTTGGGCTCCTCGTCTGGCCAGTAACCCAATCCGTTCACCAGCTTAGTGATAAACCGTCCCACCGTGATTTTTCCCTTCTCGCGTCCCTCGGATTGCTGCCGGAATCCGTGGTCCATAGCTAGTCCGAGATGGACCTTGTATCCATTGCGAATGAGGTGCAGGTAAAAGAGATCCCGTAATGTGACCACACCGTGTGACTCGCCTCGTGCGGTGACGGAGGTGGTGCAAAGCCGATGGATGTATCGTAGACCCGGCATCATTAGCGAGGAAGCCTTCGATTGGGTACTTTTATAATCTGCTTCCGGCTGGCCTAGAAGTTGGGGGCGTATCATCTCGCGCCAAATTTCATTCCGCACGTCCGTCCCATCGAGCTTGAACTTGTAATGATCGGTGGCATCGGGTTCGCCGTGTACGTAGCTTGGGACTTTGAGACCGAGCGCTCTACACAAATTATCAAGACTGACCACATGCTCTTTATTAAAGGTACGGAAACGGACAACCCTTTTGTAGTCGTGCTCATCGAATGAGAAGGTGGCGAGGAACTCCAGTGTGAGTTCCACGTATGCTGGCTCGTCGATGCTGAAAAGTGCGTCCCAACTACTCGTTGAAAGATAGTGGTCGACCTGGGTCACAATGCCGAGGCGTGTGAAGGGTCTCTCGGTGGAGTTGATCGGTGAGCATGAATTTCATGCCTTTGAGCCTATCGTACCGCTGTCCACGGGCATCGTCACTAGTGAAAGTGGCCATAGAGGTTAGCAAATCCTCCGTGTCCGTTGGCCCGCGTCGCCGGTTGCGTGTCAGTGGGCTAGAGGTGGTGTAACGTGGGCGGGAGGAGCTAGCACGTGTGGGGTTTCGTCGAGACATCGTACCTACAAAGTGAATGTGATTCTCGAGAAAAAAAAAGTTAAAATCAAAGCTAGCTCAACTCGATCAAACATCATCGTCATAATCCATACAAAGAGACAAGCTTTTCTTCATCAATTCCAAAAAGTAGGTAACAAATCAACCCCAACCCAAGTGAGGCATTTCATCGAACACGTGCTATAAAATGAACATGAATTCAACTAACAACATTGTTGAAATTAGCTAGCCAATCATGTTTTCCTAGTGAAATATTTTCTCCCAAACCGAAAACCCGCATTGAAACAACAACATAAACGAAAAATATGCATTTCCGAATCTTAAAGTTAGGGCTCTTACTAAACACGAAATTCCATATGCGAAATTAGCAAGACCCACTTCATGAACTACATATTATATCCCTAATATATAAGCTATGGGGATCGAAACGAACAAAAATCCGAGTTTAGCTTGTAAGAACGAAACCGAGGGTGTAAATGTTTTTACCTATCTTGCTTAAATCGATGATAATAGATGTTGGAAGTTTCACCGAAGCTTGTTGCCGGAATTCGTCGCGGGTCGGAGAATCGTATTTGGTTTGATGTTTGGTTGAGTGAAGTGTGTGATGTGTGAAAGATTCGATGTCAAAGAAGGAAGTGATTATTATTTCTTTTTAAATTGAATCGAGTATACACGGCCATGTTTATCGCCGTGTTGCATTGCCGTGAGAATTGAATTGAGGAAACACGGCCATGTTTGTGGCCGTGTAGGAATCGTTTTTTTTCTTTTATTTATTTATTATTTAATTTAGTCTGATTATTATTTTCTTTATTTATATATTATATATATATATATATTTATTTTGTTTTTTATTTAGAAATATATTTTTTTAATTTTCTTGGTTTTTTTTATTAATTCTCTTTTTTTTATTATTTTAGAGAGACGAACACGGCCATGTGTGTGGCCGTGTACATTTCGCGCCACTTTTTCATTTTTATTTTTAGTTTTATTTTTTTATTTTTTTTATTTATTTATGATTATTATAATAATAATTTTTTTATATATATTTAATTATTATTATTATTCTATTATTTTTTTCACTTTTTCATTTTCATTCATTTATTTCTTTTTTTTATAACCAAACACGGCCATGTCAGTGGCCGTGTGTATAGGCCGTGAGATTGTCTTGCTCCTACACGGGTAGACACGGCCATGTTTGGGGCCGTGTAAGATGGCCGCAAGGCCGTATTGCTCATACATGGCTAGGCACGGCCGTTTCTGTGGCCATGTATGTCAACAGTTATAATTTTTTTTTTTTTACTTCCTAAGGTACACACTTATTTAAAATTAATGCAATTACCTGGGTTGTCTCCCAAGAAGCGCTTCTTTAACGTCGAAAGCCAGACGTACCTTTTCGTTCTACGGTAGCTTGAAATCGAGGTACATGACCTCCTTTGTGCCCGTGTCTTCTCCTCCACCATAATAATGCTTCAGTCGTTGGCCATTAACCTTGAAATTTCCCTGCTCAACATTTGAAATTTCGACAGTACCATATGGAAAAACGCGAGTAACCGTAAAAGGCCTAGACCAACGAGATCTTAGCTTTCCGGGAAAAAGTCTAAGACGAGAATTGAAAAGGAGGACTTGATCCCCCTCTCGAAATTCTCTGTTGCTTCATCTTCTTATCGCGATACGCTTTTGAGCGTTCCTTATACATTTTTGCATTGTCGTATGCCGACAAATGCCATTAAACAAGCTCATTGATTTGGAGCTTACGTTTTTCACCGACTTGCACCAAATCGAGGTTTAAAGACTTTATCGCCCAGTAGGCTTTATGTTCTAGTTCAACAGGAAGGTGACATGCCTTTCCGTAAACTAGTCGATATGGAGTAGTGCCTATTGGTGTCTTATATGCAGTCATATAAGCCCAAAGTGCGTCGTTAAGCTTATTCGCCCATTCCCGTCGATTCCCATCTATGGTTTTCTCTAGAATGCGCTTCAACTCACGGTTAACTACTTCTACTTGACCACTTGCTTGTGGGTGATAAGGAGTAGAAGTGCTATGCTTAACACCATATCTTTCTAAGGTACGTGCGAATTGGATGTTGCAAAAATGAGTACCCCTATCACTAATAATGCATTTAGGTGACCCGAACCGTGAGAACAATGCTCGTAGAAATCTAACAACCACCCTAGCATCGTTCGTGGGTAAAGCTTGAGCTTCTGCCCACTTGGACACGTAGTCAACAGTCACAATAATATATTTGTTGTTGTACGAGCTAGGAAATGGACCCATAAAGTCTATGCCGCAAACATCGAACACTTCGCAAACTAAGATAAAGTTCTGAGGCATTTCATCGCGTTTAGAGATGTTACCTACTCGTTGACATTGGTCACATGTGTTGACGTACATATTAGCATCCTTAAAAATTGTCGGCCAATAGAAGCCGCATTCAAGTACCTTTTAGGCGGTTCGATTAGCTGCATAATGCCCTCTAGTTGGTCCGCCGTGGTAATACTCAATAATCTTCATTGTTTCGGGGAAAGCAACGCACCTTCGGATTACTTGGTCTGCACATCTCCTAAAAAGATAAGGGTCTTCCCAAAAGTAGTACTTCAAGTCAGAAAAGAATTTCTTCTTTTGTTGACTCGTGTACTCCTTAGGTAAGATCCTCGCAACAAGGTAGTTAGCTAAATCTGCAAACCACGGGGTTTCTTCGCTTACTGTTCGTACGGCGTACAAATGCTGGTCCGGGAACGTATCAACGATTGTCCTTCTATTGGTATCTTGTATTTCATGCTCCTCTAGTCGAGAGAGGTGGTCCGCAACAACGTTTTCTGCACCTTTCTTATCCCCAATCTCGATGTCGAACTCTTGAAGGAGTAAAATCCATCTAATGAGTCGAGGCTTTGCATCCGGCTTCGCTAGCAAGTATTTAAGTGCAGAATGATCAGTAAAAATAATAACTTTCCTTAAAATAAGATATGACCTGAATTTGTCGAAGGCGAACACGACAGCTAGGAGTTCCTTTTCGGTGGTAGTGTAATTGGCTTGAGCTGCATCCAACGTCTTACTTGCATAATAGATTGGTCGAAAATGTTGATCCTTTCGCTGCCCCAATACAGCTCCCACTGCGTAGTCACTAGCATCGCACATTAGTTCAAAAGGTAGCCCCCAATCAGGAGCGATCATAATGGGTGCGGATACAAGTCTCTTTTTAAGCAACATGAAAGCATTAATACATTCATCATTAAAATCGAACGGAGCATCTAATAACTTAGACATCGGTCGAGCGATTTTTGAAAAATCTTTATGAATCTACGATAAAATCCCGCATGACCTAGAAAACTCCTAACAGCCTTTACGTTCGAGGGGATATCTTGTTTCGATCTTAGCTCG